>JAPXFY010000580.1:0-53184 GCA_030674185.1 Monoplex corrugatus
GTCCACGCCTCGCATCCGTACAACAGTATTGGTTCTATATAACATTCAAGGACTCTCTTTCTGATGTTAATTGATAGGCATTTGTTGGTAAGAATGCTTGTCATCTTCTTGAATGCTGTTTTGGCTTAGCCGATTCTGCCACCTATTTCCGATGTGCATCTGCCGTCTGATGAAATGACCGTTCCCAGGTATTTGAACTTATTAACCTGTGTCAAGGTTGTGCCATTTGCTGTTATTTTGCAGGAGGGGATTTCATGTTTTTTTACTGATCACCATGACTTCAGTCTTCCTGCTGTTTAGTTCCAACCCCTTACCCTTGCTTTCTGTTTCTAGTATATTCACAAGGTTTTGTAGGTCCCTTTCATTTTCTGCAATTAGCACGATGTCATCTGCGTACCGAATGTTGTTTATCATTTTCCCTCCAACCTTTAATCCAGGGTCTTCTTCTAGGTTTCTCATGATGTTTTCGCTATATAGTGAAAACAGATCTGGTGACAAAACACAACCCTGTCTGACTCCTCTTTTGATGTTTTGAAAAGAGCTTATATTGTTTTCTATTCTCATTGCAGCTGTTTGTTCCCAGTACATATTCCTGATTATTCGTAGATCTTTTCCATCAACATTGAGTCTCTCCAGTTGGTTGATCAATTCATCATGTCGTACCCGATCGAAAGCCTTGGTATAGTCAACAAAGCATAAATACAAATCCTTATTCATCTCAATTGACCTCTGTATGATAGTTCTTAGGATGTATATGGCATTAATAATTCCTTTCCCCTCCACAAATCCACACTGTCTTCTGCTATTTCTCTTTTGATTCTATTCCTTGTCCTCATCATGATTATTCTTAACAGGATTTTTGTTACATGACTCATCAAACTGATTGTGCGATGGAGTTCGCATTCTATAGCCCCTGTCTTCTTTGGAAGTGCAATGAAAATTGATTTTGACATATCTTTGGGGATTTTTCCAGTGTCATAAATTTCATTTAGGAGGACTGTATTTTTTCTTTGCCAAATTCCTCCAGGGCTTCAATCATCTCTGTAGTAATGTTGTCTGGTCCTGGGGCTTTTCCTGGTTTCATCTTTTTCAGTGCTGCTCTAACTTCATCTTTCATTATGGGTGGTCCGTCAAAGTTCTTTTTTATAATGTGTTCTTCGTTTCTGTCATCCTCAAAAAGGTCTTTAATGTACTCTCCCCATCTGTCTAATATTTTGTCTTTTTCCATGATAAGCGTGCCATCTTTCGATTTTAAGCAACCAGTTGATGTGCATGTATTTTTCCTGTGGACAATTTCTTCAATTCGTCTGTACATACCCTGAGGATCCATTTTGTGTCGTTCTTCTATCTCTTTGCATTTTGTGTTCAGCCAAGCTTCCTTAGCTTCATTGCACCTATACCTGATTTCTTTGTTTATCTTCTTGTATATCTCCTCGTTTCTCTTTGCCTTCCTGCTTTCCTCCATCAGGCCCAAAATTCCATTAGTCATCCAGCTCTTTTTTGCTTTTCTATTTTCCTAGGGATTTCTTCACTAAGCTTCATTTATAGAACTTCTCAGCTTTGTCCATTGTTCCTCACTGTCACCAACGTCTTCCAGAGCACTGAATTTGTTTTGAACATGTACATTAAATTTTTGACGTATCATTTCATCTGACTTTAAGAGTCCAAGGTTTAGTTTGATGTTACTTTTGGTCTGTTTCCTTTTCCTCAATTTCAGCCTACACCTTCCCACTACAGGATTGTGGTCACTGTTGCAGTCTGCGCCTGGTAGTGTTTTTTCAAAATTCTTCCTGTTAAAGAAACTGCCACTATCATCTGAAACACACTTTACTTAAACACATTCTTTGTTGTCCACAGTTTAAAGCAAAATTTAGTACCGTTAATTCTGAATTTATCGTTGTAGAAATGAGTTTGGCTGCTACTTCTTTACTGTTGACCAAATCAGTACGTTTATTAAATATATCATATGCTAGAAACACATCCGTCCCAAAAGAACTGCACTTGGTTTTCATAAAAAAAAGTCTCTTAGACCCATACAAATTTAAAAATTATTTTTCTGGACATTGAGTTTGCAAAATCTATTCCCATGTTGAAGTTGCCACATGCATCTTTGTATTTCACAATTTAGTGCTTGCGAAATGTATTGTCAGGTATTTCTAGTTCTCCATGTTCGATGTTAGGTATTCCAGTTTTTTTCTTTTAATCGTATGTTTTCTTGCCTTGTGCAAACTCAAAACGTATGCTCTGTAATACTTCCATTTCATTGTCAGAAGATTTGGTGCCAAAATCCGTTAGTATAATAATTTTGAAAGTATCACAGATTTTAGCCTTGCTACCCTTTACAAAGGTGTACATGTTCTTTTTACCCAAACGTTAAACGACATTTTACTTCAGCAACTTGTCTAGTATGTAGATGCCTGTTAATTTTGTTGGGTATACTACACAGTTTTTGCTTTAGAAATTAAAAACTTTTTTTTTTCAAAATGTCCTAGGGTCTTACATTTAAGAGAAGATATTTGTTTTGCTATTCATTTGTAATTTCTGATTCTTACGCAGAACTTACGCTCCTGTTTTATTGCCTGCTCATGATTCGTCAGCATACGACAGGCCTTTGTTTAAATCAAAAACATGTAGGAAATTTAAATGGAAGTTTATTGTGCATGATGTAGTACTGCCTGGTATCTTCAGGTGATCAAAGTTTAAAACTGTAATATCATAAAGCTCACTAAAGTTTTGTTTTGCTGAATGGACTGGACAGACCATGGTCAGAGTACATGTCCAAAAACATTTGTGCTCGTATTTAAAGCTTGCCCAGTCCATTCTGTAGAAGCTGGAACAATGTTTAGAGATGGAAAAAATAAAACAACGAGGGAGAGGAAGTAGACCCTGCCCCGATGATACTGTCTCCAAGAACAGTTGATGGTTTTACCACCTCACCCCTCTACGTCTTGTCAATTTGAAATAAAACGTTTACATTTTTACAGGCAGACAGATTGTTTTACAAAACTGTTTGCTTCATTTCATTCGACTGCGACATAATTTCAGAAAAAAATGAACAGCGTCTAAACTGGGACAGTACATGTACTTTCCACAAGCCCAGACTGAGCCAGTTTAGCCAATGTCGATGGACCACAGTGATACTGTGTGGCAAAACATTTATCCACACTGATTACAGGGACATAGCTCTTTGATTTTTTAAACATCATGAAGATTTTACACAGTTCAAGTTCAGATAGTGTACAGCACACATTATATCCATATGTCCCATGTGTGTTGGTGTTGACAGTGATTCTCTTCACCCTCACAGTTTCTACAAGGATTGCAGTCAATGACAGTAGTGCACAGAGCAATGACAGCAGACACAAAGATGAGAGCGCCATACATGTTGTATATAATGGCGTGAGCAATAACAATAGCAACAACAGCAGACACAAAAACAAGAACACTGTACATGTTGTACATAATGGCATGAGCAATAACAATAGTCAATGACAGAAAAAGCAGCAATAGAAACGACGATCAAAACAGTACATCAATAATCCTAGGAAAATGGACAACATCACAGTAACAGCAGTAAACAGGAAAATACCAAAGACTCATTCAAAAACAAAGATATGAATAATGATGGGAAAGCCAAGAAAAAAAGTGGCAACAATAACGACCACAACATTAACATCAACAGCGATAAACACGTGACTAACAAGAAGAGTTACGACCGTCCAGTTATAATTATCGACAACATCAAACTTAAAAACACGAACAAGCACACTGACAAAGAAAGTGTGCCTGATATCAGTGACATCTGTCCAGGTGTAAAATACTTCTCTAATCAGACACACATGGAAACAGTGTTTTATGACAACGTGACAGACTGTGACAACATCACACTGGGCTTTACATCAGGCCAGGGAATGGTGTATGGTAGGTGTCACGATTCCAGAACTTTCTGTCACACTCACATACAGGTACCACGGGACAAAATTGTCATGGCTGATATCTTTATTCCAATAAAGAGATACAACTGTGATTTTCCATCTTCAAATACATTAGTATATGACACACTGCCTTCATTTCCCTTACTTAATCAACATCTGCAGATTATTCAGTTTCATGTACCATACTATCTTGTTTAGATAGACGATTGTTTTCTAGTACAAACCATATGTATGTATTAAATCACAACAAGCCTCCAAACTATATGAAATTTAAGGAAATAGAAAAATGGCGATCAATTTTACATTACACATCATCAAATTCTGGATATGTGAAGTGGTATCTTCCAAGTGGTATTAACTTGAAACCCATTAATGACTGGAAATACCTGAATGTACCTCTGGGACATGTGGTCACAATCACTGTTGAAAAACCAATTACCACAGAGAATTGTCAGGCTTATATTAAAGTCTACCACAAAGAACATCAGAGAGTCCCTAGTCTGTTGATATCTATATGCCAAAGTCAAGATTTACCTGTAAAGGTGTTTAATACAACACGTGTTCAAATTCATCTGTGTGTCCCAAAAAGATATTCACATACTGACCAATACGCCTTTCTGCTCTTTAGGTATCACATAAAGGATATAAAGAATCAATTAATTTCACAGAAAGTCTCCAGTTCATTCAACTGTCATGTTAATATCACTATGGACAATGGACTTGAAAAGTTATGTGAGATATCCCATAGTGTAAGAATGGACAGGACGAAGAAACACACTGTCCCTACAACCCTAATGGCTGCATGCAGTGGATGGCGTCACACCACAAATGTTTTCAAGTCGTTAGGTGGTTTGGTCTTAATATTTGTTAAAAAAGCAAGAGCAGAATGCCACAAGTCTGGTGGAAACCTTGCATCCTTCAAAACTGAAAACGAATGGCTCGATTTTTTGAGTATGTTAAGGCATTTAAGAATGATTCCTTATGTAAAGATGTTTGTGGGTTTGACATGCGGTTGGCACTCAGCTCCTTTCATGTACAGTAAGTTCTGTAAATGGTCAGACAACACCATAATTTACTATATGGATCACAGCTATTTACCTCAGAGGTCTTTAACCAGAAAACACGCACTGCGTTTGCGTCACTTCATCATTTACTAAAATTTCCTGGAGGCAATTCCATCAATTTATACTCTTTGTTTTTCCTGTGAATACAATTCTCAGACTAACAAAGGATACTTACCTGAAGCAGTGGTGTTTCCTGTTATACATCACACATCACCAATACATGAAGAAAGAGAACAAAGCCTACATGTCTGTCCTGGTGATCATTTACACACAGCTTTTTGTTGTGTGATCTTAAAAGTCACTGTGGACAGACTGTATCAGCTTTGTCTTGTACGATGTGGAATTCTAGCAAACAGTTTACGCAAAAACATAATTCTCCAGGGACGTCTTCAAATAAAGTTGCCATGTTTACATGTGATGATGACCTGACAACAGTTCCCTACACTCTGGTGTGTGACTTCAGACAGACTGTCCAGATAACAGCGATGAGTCATTCTGCGGTCATCCTCCATGTGATGATTTCAGTGTGACAATGGTCAATGTGTGTTGACTTATAAACGTTGTAATGAATATTCTGACTGTCTAGACGATTCTGACGAAGTTAACTGTCCTTACCATGAGAATGAATCACCTACCATTCCAGAAAGACAGCAATGGGTCCTCATCAACTTGGATGGCACAGGTTACTTTACCCAGGACAAGATGGAAGCTAACTCATCCTGTCCGGACACACATTACCGTTGTACAAGTGAGTGGCGTTATTGTCTACCTGTCTACACTCGGTGCAACGGATTGTATGACTGTATCAATCATGAAGATGAACAAGACTGTGACAAAGCAAGATGTCCTGGTTTCTACCGATGCCGAAATTCCAGAATCTGTGCCCATGTGTATCACCTGTGTGATGGCTGGGTCAGTGTCCACAGCGTGATGATGAATGGTTGTGTGACATGACCTGTCCTGTGGAATGTCTGTGTCAAGGTCTCTCTTTCGTATGTCCTGAGCCATTTTCTGCTAACTTCTTTCTTCAGCTTCGCTACCTGGACGCTAAAGGGTCTGGGTTGACACTGTCTGATGTGAGAAACCACACCTATCTCGTTCATCTCAGTCTTTCCCATTGCTCTCTTGTTTTCCTCTCTCCTGTTTCATACCCCAACATGAAGTTCCTTGACCTGAGCTACAACAAGTTGACAAACATCAGTGTCAATGTATTTCTTAGACTACCAAATCTACAGGTTCTTCTGTTGGCAGGTAACCCCCTGACATCACTCAACAAGGAACCATCTAATCTGACACACACCACGTTAAGAAAGGTTGACTTATCTCAAACCTGTCTTACAATGTTTGACAGTGAAATGCTAGGTATTTTCCACACATTAAATCTCTGAACATTTCCTTCTCTGCCATACAAGTGATAGGACCTGTAGGCTTTCAGAAAACACTACAACTGACAGAATTAGATCTAAGAGGAAATCCAGTTCGCTCATTTTCATTTGATACTTTCTTCAATCTTAATGCATTATCAAGACTATTTTCTTCTAATCATAGAATATGCTGTCCACGTGTATTGTCTAAATCTTTAAAATCCATAGCATGTGTTGCACCACAAGCCGTTTTGTCTTCGTGTGAACATATGCTACAATCAGAACTGTACAAATTTGTATTTTGGTGTTTTAGTGTGTTAACAATATTCGGAAATTGTATATGTTTAATTTTTCAGTGTACATCGAAAATGATTATACTGGAAAGCATTTTCAGCATATGTATCACCAACTTAAGTGTGCCGGTGTGTGTATGGGAATCCACACCAGCATCATTGCCATTGCTAACCAAGTGTTCCATGGAAAGTATCTGCTGTATGAAAACACATGGACAAACAGTGTGACCTGCAAGATGGCTGGTTATATGTCCTTTTTGTCTGCTGAGGTGTCCACCCTTATCGTCTGGTTCATGACACTAGATCATATAGCGTCCTCTGTCTGCCTTCTAACACTTTGAGGCTGAACAGAAGATCAGCTGCTGTGGTCTGTGGGTGATGTGGTTGTTTGGTTTTGCTGCTGGCATCAGTTTCTCTGTTTCCTTGGCTGTCTGGGTTAGATGTTTATAGCCAGAGTGCTTTATGTCATCTTGTCTTGTTTGATAAAAAATATTCCAAACAGGACTCTGGTTTGCTCTGGTTCATCGTGACATTTAACTTGATTTTGTGTCTGATGATAACTGCTGGTCAGATCATCATCCACAGAGCAACACCAAAATATGGAATTACAGTAGATTCTATAAAGAAGTCTGTATTCTCCTCACAATTCATTCTGGTAAAAATTGGGATAATAGTCCTGGTTTGCTGGTTCTCCATATGCATCAGCAGTTTGATGACCATTGCTGGTGTTGCTGTGTCAGACCAGCTGAACGTGGTCATGGCTGTCTGTGTGTTACCCCTTAACTCTGCACTGTGCCCAGTGTGGTACTGGTGGAGCAGAATCCACAACACACGACAACAGGAAAAAGAACAACACGTACTGCGGATATTGAAAGCAAAACTCCTGTCATCAAAGACACATGTAACCTAATTCCATTCATTAAGTCATAACTGCAAATTTACTGGTGGGTATAGAAAATGGGAAATCAATGCTGGTCAAATAGGTAAATCTTAGCTGTTGTATCTCTTACGTTGATGGAATGTTACCTATTACCACTCAGTGATCACACATTTCTTATTATATATTGTTTGTGCATTTTTCCCATTCAGTGTTTATATGTTGATAACACGCGTTGTGAATGTTCTTTACACTCAATGATTACATGTCGTATTGATTGAGTGTTCTTTACCACTCAATGATTACACGTTGTATTGATTGAGTGTTCTTTACCACCCAATGATTACATGTTGTATTGATTGAGTGTTCTTTACCCCTCAATGATTACAATTGTATTGAGTATTCTTTGCACTCAGTATCAGGTGTTGATTAAAGTTCTTTACCATCAGTGCTAATGTCCTTGTGTCACTGAGTGTTCTTTACCATTCAATATCAATGTCTTTGAAGTGATGTCTTTGCACTCATGTATTCATGTGTTGTTAAATGTTCTTTACCATTCAAACTCGAGTGCTAATTGTCCTTGTGTCAACTGAGTGTTCTTTACCATTCAATATCAATTGTCTGTGTTTAAGTGAGTGATCTTTACCACTCAATGTCAATGTCAATTGTCGTTGTGTCAAATGAGTGTTCTTTACCATTCAATATCAATTGTCTGTGTTTAAGTGAGTGATCTTTACCACTCAATGTCAATGTCAATTGTCGTTGTGTCAAATGATGTTTCTTTATCAATGTCTGTCTAAGTGAGTGATCTTTACCACTCAATGTCATGCAACTGAGTTATCTTTACCACTCAATGTAGTGTCAACTAGTTATCTTTACCACTCAATGTCAATGTCAACTCAGTTATCTTTACCACTCAATGTCAGTGTCAACTGTACTTACACCAGATTCATGTCACTATTATCTTTACACTCAATGTCAATGTCAAAATGTCAACTCAGTGTTCTTTACCTCTCAATGTCAGCTGAGGCCAGAGTGTGAAGATGGACAGGCTGAAACAGATCCCTGTCCACACAACAGTTCTACTTGTCAGGGATGGGTGGTCACACGCTACACGTGCTACAAGTTCGTCACCAGTGACACTCTGCACAGCTTTGACATTGTGGAACAAAATGTTTTCAAGAAAGCACACGACTACTGTAAGTTCCTGGGTGGCAAGCTGGCGGCACCAAAACGTGACTATGACTTAGAACAACTGATTGATCTCCTGTCCACATTCAACTTAAATGATGAATCAGTCGTAGTTGTTGGTTTATATTGGGGTGACACGTCTTTACCTAACATGTACAGAACAAGAGTTATAACAGACAACAAGACTGTCTTGTATAATACTCTTTGGACATTTGACAGATTTGATCACTTCGGAAAAAAATCATGTTTTTATATATTCAAAGCGAGGAATGTTGATGGTTATGAGATAAGAATAGAACGCAACTGTATGTCTTACCATTTAAACCTTTTGAATGAGATGGACAGACATGATTATATCAGTGCAGTATGTGAATTCACGAAAAATCAGAAGAGAGAAGAGCAGACCAAGTCAATATTGATGCAAGTTTCAAGAACATTCGTTGTCACCGTCTGAAGAACATTTGACCCAGTGTCAGAATGGTCACATAACACACATCTTTCTGGCCTGTGGTCTACAGAGTGTGTGTGATCAAGGGCAAGTAATCCCTTGTACTTTCTCTAACGTGTGGCACAAAGACAGCAGTCATCCTGATTCAGTTGATGGACTTGTTACTTCAGTCGCTTTGTTTACTTGTGATGATGACCACACAGAACTGTTTTACTCTTTGTTGTGTGACTTCAGACATGACTGTCAGGATCAGACTGATGAGTCATTCTGTAAACATCCTCCTTGTGACGCCTTTTACCTGTACCAGTGGTCAGTGTGTGTCTTATAATAAGGAATGTGACAGACGCTCTGACTGTTTGGATAATTCGGATGAATTAGATTGTGCTAACTATAAAGTATTTAAACATATCACACTGATATTCCTGCACCAGCTGTGATACAGTTTGATGGCATCCGTGATTTTATTGTGACAAAACTAAAACCTGACGAATCCTGTCCTGGCACCCACTATCGTTGTCCTGGTGATGTCAACAACTGTCTACCTGTCTACACACGATGCAATGGACTGTATGACTGTGTTGATCATGAAGATGAGGAAGGCTGTGAGGATATGATGTGTCCTGGATTCTTTCGATGTCGATCTTCTAGTGTCTGTGTTCATACTGATAACGTGTGTGATAGCTGGCCCCACTGTCCACTGCATGATGATGAACTGTTTTGTGGCATGATCTGTCCTGAGGTCTGTATGTGTCACGGTCATGCTTTTGTTTGTCCTCAGTCTTTCTCTGCTCACCACTTCCCTGACCTCCGTTACTTGGATGCCACAGGTTCAGGACTGTTACCCTCTGATTTAGATGACAAGACATACCTTGTTCATCTGAGTCTTGCCCAGTGTTCCTTGACCCTTTCTATCAGACATGAAGTTGTCCAACTTGCAGTTTCTGGATCTGTCTCACAACAGCTTGCGAACTGTTGACATGTCTGTGTTTATTCATTTAGAAAATCTGCGAACTTTGTCGCTGGCTAACAATCCTCTGAGCTTGCTTCACAGTGACCAAACATCTGTCACACAACAGAGTGCACTCAGAACACTAGATTTGTCACACACCACACTGACAGTGTTTGACAGCCAAGTGTTGTCCATGTTCTTGTCTATAAGGACTCTCGATCTGTCTTTTACCACTATTCACACAGTTGACTCTGCTGGTTTTCAGTTTATACCACAGTTGACCACACTGCTGATGGAGGGGAGTCCTATGAAAACCTTCCCTCCTGATATATTCACAGATCTTCATCGTCTCCGTGCCGTTTCTGCACAGAACTTCAAACTGTGCTGTGATGAAATACTGCCCAATCATTTTGAAGAAAGATTCTGTAACGCTCCTAAAGATGAAATATCGTCATGTGAGGACTTGTTACAGACTGGGACATACCGTGGGTTTCTCTGGTTGATCAGCTGTATGTCTGTGACAGGTAATGTGTTCTGTTGCATCATTCGTTTGTGTGTTCTGAAGAAATCAATGAGTGGCTTTAATGTGTTTGTAAGTAATCTTAGTGTGGCTGACTTTCTGATGGGTGTCTATATTGCTATCATTGGAGTGGCTGATCAAGTATACCGTGGTAGGTATCTATATTATGATACTGTATGGAAACATAGTGTGGCCTGTAAAATAGCTGGGTTTCTTGCTCTCTTGTCCAGTGAAGTATCAGCTCAAATCATCTGGCTTATCACACTGGATCGTTTCATTGTACTTCACTTTCCATTCAGCAACTTTCGTTTCAAGAGATCTTCCTCAACTGTGGCTTGTCTTCTTTCCTGGACTGCCAGCTTGTTCTTAGCTTCAATACCACTGTTTCCCATGACATCTCACTGGCAATTTTACAGCCAGACTGGCATGTGTATTCCTCTGCCAGTTACCAGACAAGACTTTAAGGGACGAATTTATTCTTTCACTGTGATGATCGTCTTTAACTTTGTCCTCTTTTTACTGATTTCTGCTGGCCAAACGTTTATCTACTGGTCAGTACAGAAGAATACCTTGACATCCAGCACGACCAAAGCCTCACAGGACATGACCATAGCTCGAAGGTTGATCACTGTGGCTGTCACAGATTTCATGTGCTGGTTTCCCATTGGACTGTGTGGAATTTTAGCACTGGTTGGTGTTCCAATCCCTGGTGAGGTGAACGTGGCCTTGGCTGTCTTCATACTGCCCTTGAACTCTGCTCTGAATCCATTCATATACACGTTCAACACGCTGGCAGAAAAGCGAAGAAAATTAAACGAGGCAAAACTTTTGAAGTGGTTGGAATCAAATATGAGCCTATTGGATAAAACTTTACAGCCTGCTATCTGACTCAAAACTTCACCAGTGGAAATCTGTTATCATGAGCATACACGTTGTAGTAAACAATTATGGAATATGTTTTTCTTTTTGAAAATCAAGAATATGTTCAAGAAGGATGCTCACTGTCAGCATTTCAGATTCTGTCGTATTAACATGGAAACAGAAAAGGAATGGTAATGTCAGTTTGTTAAAGATATAAAACACAGAGTAAAGTAACACAGCAGAGAATCGATGTTGTCGTGAGTAAACTCAGATAGAGAGCCAGAGTCTGTCAGTGCCATGGCAGGGATGGATCAATACATGAAAGTCAACGGAGGCCTCTGGAAGCAGCTGACG
Organism: Monoplex corrugatus; assembly: GCA_030674185.1. NCBI lineage: Eukaryota > Metazoa > Mollusca > Gastropoda > Littorinimorpha > Ranellidae > Monoplex > Monoplex corrugatus. The sequence continues at coordinate 11,857 of JAPXFY010000580.1, forward strand.
CGTGAGCATATTCATATTGAAAAACACCCTCCCCCTCCCCGTCACACTTACACTCCCCTCTTCCCTGAATTATTCATGTCTCTTTAAAAAAAAAGCGACAAACAGGCAGATGGGTACATATACGTCCGCGTGCACGCACACATATAGACACACAGGCGCGCGCGCAAACGCACGTACTCACACACACACACACACACACACACACACACACACACACACACACACATACATATATGTGTGTGTGTTGGTTTGTTTGTTTGTGCTGCGTGTATGTGTGTATGTGTGTGTGTGTGTATGTGTGTGTGCATGTGTGTGTGCGTGTGTGTATGTGTGTGTGTGTATGCGTTTGTGTGTGTGTGTGTGTGTGTGTGTGTCTGTGCCTGTGTGTGTCCAACTGTGTGTTATACTGCAGTAGTGTACGACTATAGCTACTCTCTCCCAATCCCCACGTTATTGCTGTTATTGCTGTTGTTATTGTTGTTGTTGTTTTCCCATGTAAGTGCAACAAGTGTGTTTTAACGTGGGTTCTTTGCGCAATACAAAGGAGAAGAGTGGCAGAATGGTTCAGACGTTCACCTGCCAACAACTAAACTCGAGGTTCCAGGGTTCGCTCTCCTGTAAGGCCTGGCCTTTTCTCCTCAGTTTGACAGGAAAATCAGACTGGGCGTCTAGTCCTTAGTAAGAAGACGAAAAATCGAGTCAGACCCCGTATGCCTTCTGGCCTGCGCACGGTAAAGACCCAACGGCAGTTGAAAATCATGAAGAGCAAGACATTCGCCCAGCTGCCCTGGTATAAAACATTGGAGAGGTAGAGTCCTCTCCTTCGAAGGTCTGTTAGCCTTCTTGTCTGCCTAAAAGCTTGGTTAAAAAAATAAAATTTAAAAAATGGCTGGCGCCGCACTGTGGCGAATATATATGAATATGAATATGGATATGAATTTGAATATGAATTCGACTATGAATTTGATTATGAATATAAATATGAATACGAATATGAACATCACTAAGTGTTTGCACTGTAGAAACGCGGAATTAGCATTATTAGATACCTTTAGATTACACGTCACGTATCCAATACGGGTCAGATACGTTACGTACCGACTACTATCGCATTTTCTCGCGCGATTTTATCGATACGTATCGCTTCGATAGGGACGTGACCACGTAGCAAAACGAAAGTATACGTGCCTTCGCCCGTATCTGTCTTTCTGCTTCGGAATTGAAATTTCAAGGTAAGTGATGGTTTGGTTGTGTAGTGTAACTTTCTGTCGATCTTGTTACGCATGTTTTATGTCACTAAAGTCTAAGAAATTAGTGTATAGATCCACTGAAGAGACCACCTGTCAACAGGCAAAATCCCAGAGGCTGGTATTCACGTATCTTCAGGCGACCTAGATAGATCTGAGAACGAGATTTGATATTGCAGCCCCTGTTCAGGTGTAATTTAGCTTTCAAAAGCTAATTTATGACTGCAAATCATTAAAAACGTCATGACTGACGTAATTTATAATTGTCTTGATCACTTGGCGTCAAACGTTTTAAACGAAAAAGACATGAGATGTTTTAGAGAAAAAATAATTTCACCAAGCGCTGACCTTGACATGATCACACTATTCCAGTCAGCCAGGTCTGTTCCAAACCACACAGGCCTACACACAGGCCTCGCTTCAGGCAGCAAGATTGAAATGTGTCTCGAGGAGTGTCTAGACAGTTGTCTAGACAGTCACCAATAGCCATTACCTAGTTTTGTTTTGTTTTGTGTTGATTCTGCATAGATAAACATGGTAGCCTTATGTAACATTCTTTTTTCATTTCACCGTTTATGTTCATTAAAGATGGCAGTTGAAGGAGCAAAAAAGAAGAACATATGTGACCTCCCACCACGAAATCAGTCTTAACTCACAGTCAGTCGAACAGCACTTGGAGCTGAAAAGGTGACTGAGGTTCTATCTGGGGTGTTTTGACTTTTTCTCAGAAATGATTTCTGTAAACTATAATCTATCCCCCACAGAAATTTTTTTCTTGAAAAAATACTATTAATCAATTTAAATCGGTATTTTAATACACTGATCGCAGCAGAAAGAACGCAGTTTCCTACCAAAAGTACCTATTTTTGTCTCTTATTATGAACCGTAACCTGTACAGTACCGGCACATGTAATATACTGATGAAAAGATCTTTGTTGCACCTTTCAGATAATGACAGCGAAAATTAGAAACCAGCTGAGTCAAAGCCACCAAATAAAGAAATTTAAGGAAAATGTGCAGGAGAGCACACAAAAACTTAAGAGGCCGTTTTCTCAAAATGGTCGTCATACAACTTAATGACTTTAAACATACATAACTTCTACATTTTTTTGAGTACAAGCTTTATTCAAGTACCAAAATAATCAGCAGAATGTACACTTTCCAGTGATATGTATACCTCAAAATACCCAAAAAGCTAGTTAAGACTGATTTCGTGGTGGGGGGTCACATATACTTCCTTCCAAAGATGGATAATGCGTTGTTGCTAGAACGCAAGGCGTTGTGCAAAAAAAACAAACAGATTGGTCTAGGTTCTATACGATTGCAACGTAATAGTGTGCGTTACATCAGTTTGATGATTGGGGGCCATAATGACGACAAAGTTCTCGTCATAGATTTAGATATATTTCTCTGTTTTCTTCCCCCTTCTCTTTCTTTCTCTCCAGCTCTTAATACACCCGTTAGTTTGTATGGTCTGAAGTGTTACGACATTTTGTATTATGCATTAGGTTGTTTGTAAAGATTTCTATATGAACTAATTTGTTTACACAGATAAAACAAAATTGCTGCTACTTTCCTAAAAAATCTGCTGCAGGTGTATCGTGAACAAGTTGCACAGACAGTGCTTAGATTATATCCCTTGCTTCAGGGGTGGGGGCGTTGGGGGACGTAGATCATTGACACGTGTAATCTAAAACCAATTCATTTTTACGTACGGGACACGTACGTATCGCGGTACGGATACGTGTTGGGAGATACGTGACGTGTAATCTAAAGGTTTCTATTAACACCAATCGCGCATTGTCCCTCAGTTAAGGCAAGATGAAAGAATGTGCTTTGTGGATTGCGCGAAACCGAACGTGGCTTTTCTATACCAAGGGAAATAAATCTTCATTATAACAATCAGGTCAGACAAATAGGTCTGCTACTGGCAAGCTGTAGCCCAGTACTACCTGTCACAGCAGGAGACTTGGAGAGGGGATTGGCGCCACCAAGGATTAACCTAAGCCCACAGAAAAGATATGAGAGACACTATAGCCAACAACATACCGGATCGGTCGGGGCCCGGGTTACAAACGACCGCGCTTACCACTGACAAGCACCAGGGTGGAAGTGAAAAGTCAGCTACTGGGGCAAAGACATCATTCAAACTGCCAACGGAAAAAGCTACCATTGGAACCTGGAATGTCCGTACACTCCATCAGTGCGGCAAAGTAAAAGAACTAGAACACGAGCTGAGACGCTACCAATGGGACATTGTGGGTATATCAGAAGTAAGATGGACAGGCTTCGGAGAAGCAATCACAGAGGAAGGACACAAGATGTGGTACAGTGGCGAAGAGTCACTACATGAAAATGGCGTAGCTTTCATCGTACGCAAAGAAGTCATTGGATGCATCATGAGCTGCACGCCTGTCAACAGCAGAATCATCAGCATTCGGGTGTCAGCCAAACCAAAGAACATCACCATCATACAAGTGTATGCTCCAACTACCAGCCACGAAGACCAGGTGGTTGAAGAATTCTATGAGAAAATAGAAGACACCATCGGAAAAGCCCCCAGGAAAGACATCATCATAGTTCAGGGGGACTTCAACGCCAAAGTCGGCCCAGATGCCTACAAAAACTGGGCTGGAACAGTGGGTCAATTTGGCACAGGGGAAACTAATGACAGGGGACTTCGCCTTCTGGAGTTTGCCTGCACCCAACGGCTCACCATTGCCAACACCCTCTACCCCCACAAACTGTCAAGAAGAACAACCTGGCATGCGCCGAACGGAAAGACTCACAACCAGATCGACTTTGTCCTCACACCGCGGCGCTTCAAATCAAGCATTAATAAAGCAAAGACGAGGACATACCCTGGAGCTGATATAGGCAGCGACCACGACCTCGTGCTGCTCACAATGAAGATCAAATTGAAAAAGAAGTACCAAGCTGCGCAGCCACGCATCAAGTTTGACCTGGAAAAGCTAAAAGATCCAGAGATAGAAGAGGCATTCCAGGCACAGCTCGGGGGGCGGTTCGCGGCACTCAACTTCCTGGACAGCGACATCAACGACCTCACAAACAACTTTGGTGAGGCAGTCCGCGAAACAGCAGAGGAGGTACTGGGGCGACAGAGGAAGAAACACCAAGCATGGATCTCAAATGACATCCTTGACCTCTGCGACAACAGAAGATCACTGAAGAAGACGAAAAACTCCAGCCCTGAAGAAGCCGCACAGTATCGTAAAACCAACAACCTTGTAAAGAAGAAAATGATTGAAGCCAAAGAACAATGGATCAACAACCAGTGTGAGAACATCGAGAAAGGCATGAAAAAAGGAAACAGCAAACATGCCTTCACCACACTGAAAAACCTTACCAAGACGCAGCAAAACAGATCGTCAGTCATCGAGGATACCTCAGGCGAGCTGCTGACAGAAAGCTCCGCTGTTCTGAACAGATGGACGCAGTACTGCCAAGAACTATACAACTTCCCAATACAGCCAGATGACAGTTTGTTTCAGGGGGACTCAGCACCATTGAGGGAATCCTCACCGCTACCAGTGATGAGAGAAGAAGTGGAAGAAGCCATCCGCAGCCTACCAGCAGGGAAATCACCTGGAGCAGACAATATCCCAGCAGAGCTGCTCAAACATGGAGGGAATGATTTGGTCACTCGTGTAACATCGATTTGTCAGAAGATCTGGGAGACAAAACAGTGGCCCACAGAATGGACTCAATCACTCATCATCCCCCTGACAAAAAGGGAAATATGCGCCAATGCCAGAACTACAGAACAATAAGTCTCATTAGCCACACCAGCAAGATCATGCTCAGAGTCATATTGAATCGACTGAAGAAAGAAGCGGAAGAACACCTTGCGGAAGAACAAGCTGGATTTAGGGCGGGCAGAAGCACAGTAGAACAGATCTTCACCTGCCGGATAATGATGGAGAAACATCTGCAGCATCAGAGAGACCTGTTCCACAACTTCATAGACTTTAAAAAAGCATTCGACAGGGTGTGGCATAAGGGTTTGTGGCAGGTGCTAAGAAAGTTTGGCATAGAGGAAGGTCTCGTCCAAACCATCCAGGCGCTGTATAACACTGCCAGCAGCGCAGTTCTCCTCAACAACCAGATAGGGGACTACTTCAAGACCACAGTTGGAGTCCGTCAAGGCTGCCTACTCTCTCCCGTGCTGTTCAATCTCTTCCTGGAGAACATCATGCGTGAAGCCCTCCATGACTTCCACTCCACTGTCTCCATCGGAGGAAGAACCATCAACAACCTGAGGTTTGCAGATGACATCGACCTGATGGGAGGCAGCAACGAAGAACTACAAGACCTGACCATGAGACTGGAAGAAAGTGCAGGTGCACACGGAATGGAAGTGAGCACAGAAAAAAGCAAAGTCCTGGTCAACAGCACAACCAACACCCATGCTGAAATCTACATGAACGGGCAACAGCTTGAAGAAGTGGACGCTTTCAAATACCTTGGCGCCACTCTCACCAAAGACGGTCGCTCTACAACAGAAATCAAGACCAGACTAGCGATCGCAACAGCAGCAATGGTAAAGCTAAACAAGATCTGGAAGAGCAGAGAGATCGGCTTTCCATCGAAGATGAAGCTGTACAAGTCCCTGGTGCTCCCCATCCTGCTGTATGGATGCGAGAGCTGGACCATGACAGCAGAGACCACCAAGAGAATCCAGACGTTTGAAACTAAATGCTTCAGGCGCTTGCTCAGGATCTCTTGGCAAGATCGGAAGACAAACGACTTTGTGTGGAGCCAAATAACAACACTCGCAGGCCCACAAGAACCCCTCCTGGCAACAGTCAAGAACAGGAAGCTGTCGTGGTTCGGGCATGTCACACGCCACAACTCACTGCCCAAAACGGTCCTCCAGGGTACACTGGGAGGCGGCAGACGAAGGGGACGACAAGCCAAATGCTGGATGGACAACATCAAAGAATGGACCAGGTTGGATGGCCCCACGCTGGTGCGACAGGCGGAGGACAGGACCGGTTGGCGACGGCTGGCTTCAAGAGTGTCTCTCATCTCTCCTCTACGCCCATCACGGGCAGGAGAATGATGATGATGATGATGATAACAATATTCATTCGGTTAAAGGTAATTTCCCTTGTGCCATTCAGATTCAGAAATGAGTCCTTTACCAACGCAGTATTCGTTACATGTTTAGTTGGATGAAATTAGCGGAGACAAAAATGAACTAAACCAAATTCAGTTTATTGTCATGAATAACATGTGAGCGTAATCTGACTGTGTTGTTTTCAAATTTGATCCAAGTGAACATGTCTACGAGCGTGTGTGTGTGTGTGTGTGTGTGTGTGTGTGTGTGTGTGTGTGTGTGTCTGTGTGTGTGCGTGCGTGCGTGCGTGTGTACGTTCGAAATAATGTATTTTTCATATGATGTACACCTACACACACACGCACACACACACACACACACACACACACACACACACACACACACACACACACACACACACGCACACACACACACACACACACACACGCATTCACTCACAAAACACACACACACACACACACGCACGCACGCACACACACACATACATACATAAATACGGATGTACGTACATACATACGTACATACGTACATACTTAATACATACATACATACATATATACATACATACAAACACACACGCACGCACGCACACACACACACACACACACACACAGCCACACACACACACACATACGCACACAGACACAGGCACACACACACACACACACACACATACACACACATACACACACATACACACACACACACTCACTCACAGACTTTTGATACAGACACAAGACCTGATTTAATAATTGAGGTAAATCATCTAATACACTGTTTAAAGATAAATGGCTCGGAAATCAGTTTATGCTGGGTGCCTTCTCACGTTGGTCTTCACGGCAACAACGTAGTTGACAGAGCAGCTAAATCCGGTGCACTCCGTTTTGAAAATTCCATAGAATTACATGTTAACACCTCGGTAAAAGAAGCTTACAACTCGCTAGAATTAGCATCATGGATTCGATTTCATGAACATTTAAATGAAAAATTTGTGTCTCAAAAAAGAATCAAACTTTCAGTTCAAAATATCTGTAAAAAAATGCAGTATTCTTCGATATATTATTTGAGATTAATTGTTACCACATATTTTCGTATTCAACTGAACGCTTTGAAAACAAAATATTGTAAAAACGTTTTATGTATTTGCGGTGAACAATTCACATTGTATCACTGTTTGTTTTACTGCAGAAAACTTCGTTATTTTTTACCAAAGATGTTTACACAAGGAAACTATCTTGAAAAGCATTTTAAAGAAGTGATATCAGATCAAGTTCTGTTAGTTAAAATTTCAGAATCATTGGTTCACAGTCCTGTTAATGCGTTACTTTAAGGTTATTATTTTTATTATCATTATCTTATTTTGTTTTGTTTTGCTTTTTATGACGATTTTTCTTTTACATTTGATGTTAGCGTTGTTCTAGTTTCATTTCTCTGATCATCCATATCATTTTTCTAAAGACCTTGCCGATTCCTTTTTAATTTTTTTTTCCGTCTCTTACTCTGTTCCATTCTTTCCCCTCCTCCCTCCCCCCCCCCCCCCCAAAAAAAAAAAAAATCATCCTCCATGTCATTTTTATCCGTCTAATATCACTTATAGTGAAAAGACGTTAAATCAAGGAACGAACACTCACTCACAAACGCACACACACGCACACACACACAACACACATACACACACACGCACACACACACACACACACACACACTCACGCTTACACACACATGTACACACACACTCACACACACACGCACACATACACGCAGACACGCATGCACATATATGCACACACACACACACACACACACACACATACACACAACTGCAAACATGATACCATTCCTCACAATCTTTAATGTGGCAACAACATCTTTGTCTTCCAAGAGTTGTCTTTTCTTCCCTTTGGATCTTTTTTCTCTCCTTTTTACTTCCCCTTCTTTTTTTTTCTTTGTCTGTCTTTCTTCTTTAATGTGTCTTTCCACTTTAATGGCTTTTTTTCTTTCTTTTTTTGTTTTTTGTTTTGTTTTGTTTGTATCTTCTTTCTTTTGTTTCTCTCGGCTATAGATACTTTCTGACACTTGCATGCACTCTTGGTAATAACAGGAATCTTACTTTCTTTCTTCCTTTCTTTCCTTTTTTTTCTTTTTTTGTTTCTGTCTTCCTTTTTCCTTCCTTTCTCTCTTTCTTTCTGGTTTTCCTTCCATTTTCTAATTACACGCTGGATTGTAGGAGTTCTTTTTGGTGTGCTTCGTCTGTCATTTGTTGTTCATTCGAAACATGGTATTATTCATTATCCACATTCCATTCTCTCCCTCTGTTCTTTGGCACTGACGTCACTATGTCTTATTAAATCTTTTCGTCATTATATCATTACGTCATCCTGATGATGACTGACACGTTCCTGTTTTATTACTCACTGTCTGTGTTCCGTCATCACTGCAAATGACGTCATCACAGGAAACGAGCACGTGCAGCTTAGCGCGAGAAACAGAACTTGATCCAGGAATTTGTGCTTGTATCGAAAGTAGTGATAAGAGGAGAGAAGTAAAAAAAAAAAAATGAAAGAAAGAATAAAACAAGAAAGACAGAAAATAGATAACATCGATAATGACAAAAGCAGCTAGAAGGAAAAAGAAAATGATGATGATGCAAAAATTCAATCCAAAAAGGGGGAAAAGTTATGACTTAAAAATTTCAAACCAAGGAGAGGAAGAACATGGGCTTTCCTTACTGGCTCAGAAAAGAAGAGAATTCAGGACTTTTGAGACCAATCGCCCAACGAAACCTCTCTGTATTGTTTACCTTGAACATACGCCAAGAAAACAAAAGTGCTACATATCAAAGGCAAAGACACTCAAAACAACCATGACATCTTGATTAACAAACTTCTTTTAGAAAATGTCAAGGATTTCAAACATCTTGGCTGTGTTAACACTGACGTTGGGAACCTGCTCAAAGAAAGACATCAAAATAAGAATTGGAATGGCAAAGGAAAAACAAACAACAACAAAAAGTCCAACTCAACAACATATGAAAAGACAGGCATACCAAACGGCCTGAAAGTTACACTTTTAAAATGTTTGATCTGACCAGTCATGATTTATGGCTGTGAAGCCTGGACTCTGAGAAAAACTGATTGAGGCAGCAGAGATATGGTTTTATCAGAGACTACTTCGTGTCAAATGGACAGATAGAAGAACTGATAAAAATGTCCTGGAAGAACTTGATACCACCAGAAAATTACTGGCAGACATCAACAAGAGAAGGCTAAAAAACAATGGCAACGTGTCACGTAGCAAGAACACACACCTCATGGCAACCATCTCTCAAGAAATTAACAGTGGCAAAAAGGAAGAAAGGCAGACCTCCAAATCTCACACATCAAAGACATAACCAACATCAGTGGCCTAAATATTTAAGAAATTCTTCACAAAAGCCAAAACACAGCGGCCTGGAGGGAGATGGTGGTGTCTATGTGTGCAGCGGCCAACGCCGAATCCGGTGACGCCAACAGATGAGACAGGTGAGACCTTGAACATAATGTGATCTCCAACAGTGGCAATTCTTCAGCTTCTGTTCCTTTCCTGGATGATGCTATGGCCGCCCTCTGGCTGATCTCTTTGCTGGAGGGCCCAGGTCTTTGCGAGATCATTTGGCTGCTGGCAACAAAGGTGAATACCCCAGACCAGTCGCTGTGGTGTAGTGGTTAACGCAACGGACTACCGACTGCAAGGTTGTGGGTTTGAATCCCCATCAGTACCTTCAAAAATCATTGTTGGATTTTTCAGCTCTAACTGGCTCCAACCTAGAGTTAGGCGTGCTATAGGCTCATTGGGAAGACTGGGACCACACAGTCGAGTTTCATCCACTTCACGGATGCGTCATTGAGGGTGTTGCTCAAATCTTCTGACCAGCACCGCAGGTATCTGAATCTCTCGGGCTTAGCTGATGCCAGGATATATTATGATAATAAGTGTAGAGTATAGCCCTGCCACGCAGTCTCAATCTTAGAAGGAACTCCATAGCATCATGATTATCATCCTCATCGACATCATTGTCATCACATTTTAAAAACTGTTGCAGCTTCTGCTGCCGTTAAAGTGGCGTAGAAAATGGGACGGAAAATAAAGTGAGCGCAAAGGTCACCTCCCTGAGTGTGATGATCCTAAAAATAAAAAAAGGTGAATGCCCCAGGAAATGTCCTGATCATCATCAAAGACAACTGGAGTGACCAACGAGCTTTCATTAACCTCACTGCCGCATGTGTGTGTGTGTGTGTGTGTGTGTGTGTGTGTGTGTGTGTGTGTGTGTGTGTGTGTGTGTGTGTGTGTGTGTGTGTGTGTGTGTGTATGTAAATGTATGTGCATGCGTGTGTGCGTGTAAATGCGTGTGTGTGAACGTATGTGAGGGAGAGACTGTCACTGAGTACGCTGCCCACCTCATAATTAATAATCATTACCGTATTCATACGCCGCCAGATCTTGACAATTCGAATCAACGCGCACTCATGCACCCTCATACGCATACAATCGACAAAGACCACCTTACAATATTTAATACACAGACTGACGGAAAGTACTAGTTGTAGAATTCATTGTTGGGTAAAGAAGTGGATTTTTAAATTGGATTTAAAGCAGAAAGGGTAGGTGTTAGGCGAAGGCAGAGCGGAAGTCTATTCAGGGCTGACGGTCCTAAGACAGCAAAAGAACGCTGGGCAACAATCGATAATTTACATCTAGGGACCTGTAGGGAAAGAGTATCTGAAGCTGACAGCAAGCTACGAGTTGGCGTAGATATTGATGTTGTCTCAAAGATATGATGGAGCAGACTGGTGAATAGATTTGTTACACAAAGTATCCAGCTTATATTCAAATCTTTTTAAGACAGGCAACCAGTGAAGAGAGCGAAGGAGAGGACTGATATGCTCAAAGTTTTCTTTTTCTTTTTGAGGACAAGACAAGCAGCTATGTTTTGTTTGCTTCGCAGACACAGGAGAGAAGAAGCTGTAGTCCAGCAAGGACAGCATTACTGTAATCAAGACGAAGCAAAATGAGAGATGTCACACGTACTTCGGACGAAGACTAACCAGGCAGAAGAGGGGATAGAGTCACCGACGCATCTTCGAGATGCCTTCATTAGCAGTCTCTACCTTTGCACTACAAGAAACGATGTCCAGTGCTACATGGGAGGACAGCTGGACACCACTTTCGATGGAGCCAATAAAAAGGCCCAGCGGTGGATGAGACGCATGATAACGGTTGATAATCTCTCAGTATAGCTGACGGCAGCCAGCGACAGCCCGGTTATCACCTGCCTGGAGATTCAGTTGGCAATACTTACTACCACGCTTGGTGGTCATAATAAGACCAGTGACTACGTAGGAAACACGACCAACACTTTGACACGCCCACTCAACTTTTGCTCCTAGTGACAGTGGAATGACACAAGCTCATATGAGTTGGTCACGTCACCCGTCATGATACACCTTCCCAAAAATCCGTCTTCAGGTACCCCAAAAGGGGGCCATCGACAAAGTTGACGGAGATGGGTGGCAAATATCAAAGACCAGTTTACTTACTTCGACACCCCTGTATCATGCAACATTTCCACGGCAATAAAAGACTTGTTTCCTGGCAGCATTATAAAAAAAAATCCATTTTTGTATGTAAAGGGAAACAGATACTTTCAGACCTGGCAACACTCTACAGAAAAACCCGCTTTCGTAAGTTAAGGAAAATAGACACGATTCTGAGGACATCACTCCGGCATCTGTCCACCAGTTGTAGGTCTCTGTCACCCATCTGTCCACCAGTTGTAGGTCTCTGTCACCTGTCTGTCCACCAGTTGTATGTCTGTCAACAGTCTGTCCACCAGTTGTAGGTCTCTGTCAACTGTCTGTCCACCAGTTGTAGATCTCTGTCAACCGTCTGTCCACCAGTTGTAGGTCTCTGTCAACTGTCTGTCCACCAGTTGTAAGTCTCTGTCAACCATCTGTCCACCAGTTGTAGGTCTCTGTCAACTGTCTGTCCACCAGTTGTAGGTCTGTGTCAACCGTCTGTCCACCAGTTGTAGATCTGTGTCAACCATCTGTCCACCAGTTGTAGGTCTGTGTCAACCGTCTGTCCACCAGTTGTAGGTCTGTGTCAACCGTCTGTCCACCAGTTGTAGGTCTGTGTCAACTGTCTGTCCACCAGTTGTAGGTCTCTGTCAACCATCTGTCCACCAGTTGTAGGTCTCTGTCAACCGTCTGTCCACCAGTTGTAGGTCTCTGTCAACTGTCTGTCCACCAGTTGTAAGTCTCTGTCAACCATCTGTCCACCAGTTGTAGGTCTGTGTCAACTGTCTGTCCACCAGTTGTAGGTCTGTGTCAACCGTCTGTCCACCAGTTGTAGGTCTGTGTCAACTGTCTGTCCACCAGTTGTAAGTCTCTGTCAACCATCTGTCCACCAGTTGTAGGTCTCTGTCAACTGTCTGTCCACCAGTTGTAGGTCTCTGTCAACTGTCTGTCCATCAGTTGTGGGTCTCTGTCAACTGTCTGTCCATCAGTTGTAGGTCTCTGTCAACCATCTGTCCATCAGTTGTAGGTCTCTGTCAACTGTCTGTCCACCAGTTGTAGGTCTCTGTCAACCGTCTGTCCACCAGTTGTCAGTCTCTGTCAACCATCTGTCCACCAGTTGTAGATCTCTGTCAACTGTCTGTCCACCACTTGTAGGTCTCTGTCAACCATCTGTCCATCAGTTGTAGGTCTCTGTCAACTGTCTGTCCACCAGTTGTAGATCTCTGTCAGCCATCTGTCCATCAGTTGTAGGTCTCTGTCAACCATCTGTCCATCAGTTGTAGGTCTCTGTCACCCATCTATCCACCAGTTGTAGGTCTCTGTCAACTGTCTGTCCACCAGTTGTAGGTCTCTGTCAACAGTCTGTCCATCAGTTGTCGGTCTCTGTCACCCATCTGTCCACCAGTTGTAGGTCTCTGTCAACTGTCTGTCCACCAGTTGTAGATCTCTGTCAGCCATCTGTCCATCAGTTGTAGGTCTCTGTCAACCATCTGTCCATCAGTTGTAGGTCTCTGTCACCCATCTATCCACCAGTTGTAGGTCTCTGTCAACTGTCTGTCCACCAGTTGTAGGTCTCTGTCAACCGTCTGTCCATCAGTTGTCGGTCTCTGTCACCCATCTGTCCACCAGTTGTAGGTCTCTGTCAACTGTCTGTCCACCAGTTGTAGGTCTCTGTCAACAGTCTGTCCATCAGTTGTCGGTCTCTGTCACCCATCTGTCCACCAGTTGTAGTTCTCTGTCAACTGTCTGTCCACCAGTTGTAGGTCTCTGTCAACAGTCTGTCCACCAGTTGTAGGTCTGTGTCAACCGTCTGTCCACCAGTTGTAGGTCTGTGTCAACTGTCTGTCCACCAGTTGTAGGTCTCTGTCAACCATCTGTCCACCAGTTGTAGGTCTCTGTCAACCGTCTGTCCACCAGTTGTAGGTCTCTGTCAACCGTCTGTCCACCAGTTGTAGGTCTCTGTCAACCGTCTGTCCACCAGTTGTAGGTCTCTGTCAACAGTCTGTCCATCAGTTGTAGGTCTCTGTCAACCGTCTGTCCATCAGTTGTAGGTCTCTGTCAACTGTCTGTCCACCAGTTGTAGGTCTCTGTCAACCATCTGGCACCAGTTCTTTTTCAGTCTTCCCCTCCTCTGCTGTCCTCCTGGGTTCCAGTTCAGGACTTGGTTGGCAGGTCTGGAGCTCTGCAGTCTAGTGGCATGGCCCAGCTAACTCAGTCGATGCTTGCAGGTGACGTTGGTAACTGGGATGTGTTTGCTTCTTGACCTTACTTCATCGTTTGTCACAAAGTCTTTTCAGTTGACGCCCAAGATCTTGTGTAGGCACTCTAGGTCAAAGGAGTCAGATTTCTTCTCCTGGTTTGTTTTCAGGTGCTACGTTTCACAGCTGTACAGGAAAGTTGTCAGAACATTGGAGTTATAGAACCGCCATTTTTAGATTGAGGAAGATTTTTTTGTTGTTGTTCCAGATTTTTGGACAGCTTGTTGAATACTGTCATTGCTATGCCCAGGCGACTTCGGCAGATGCACAGCAGAAATAGCCAAAAGAATCGGCCAAGCCAAAGCGACATTCTAGAAGATGAAAAGCGTTCTTACCAAAAAATGCCTATCAACAAACATCAGGAAGACTGTTCTTGAGTATTATATAGAACCGATACTGTTGTATGGTTGTGAAGCGTGGACAGTCAACACGTAAAGTCATAGTAAAGTTGAGGCAACTGAAATGTGGTTTCTAAGAAAGATGTTGAGAGTTCCATGGACAGCAAAGAAAACAAACGAGACATTTTTGAAGGAGCCAGACAAAAAAGAACATAAATAAAGAAGATTAGGAAAAGACATGCAACATTTTATGAGGAAAGAGAAATTAGAGTACCTTGTCACAACAGGAAAGCTGGAAGGAAAGAGAGCACCAGGTAGACCCAGGGAGAAAATGTTGGATGGACTTGCAGGGTGGCTGAAGACAGGGAGGGCGGGAGATGTACTTGCAGGGACAAGGGATAGATACATATGGAGGGCCTTGATCGCCAACGCCATGTGGCAGGGCACATGATGATGATGATGGTGATGGTGATTGTGATGATGATGATGATGATGATAATGATGATGGTGATGGTGATGATGATGATGATGAAAGTCTTCCGTGCTGGCAGATATATGTAAAGCAGTTATATAGGTAAGCAGCGTACTCCCATCATTTTTCAAGATCTTGCCAGCGCATAGGGTTTTTCACAGGCTCAACGAGTCTGCCAAAAAATGCTGGCAGAGTTGA
This sequence comes from Monoplex corrugatus, assembly GCA_030674185.1. Taxonomy (NCBI): domain Eukaryota; kingdom Metazoa; phylum Mollusca; class Gastropoda; order Littorinimorpha; family Ranellidae; genus Monoplex; species Monoplex corrugatus. The sequence continues at coordinate 27,026 of JAPXFY010000580.1, forward strand.
CTGGAGCGCATATGGAATCGTCCTAAAGCTCCTGAAGCGATGAATCCCTCTCGAAGAAAACAACAACAACTCTCCAAACTCCAAACTCGTATCATTGCATACGAGCGTAAACCAATCGAGTGCCAGCAAATCTGTCTTAGACACAAAAACATCGTGAAATTCAGCTACCTGTTATGACAAGGTGCGATGATTATTTTCTGTGAGAAGTGCAGCGAGGTGTGTCGTGGTGCATGCGGAGTCACCTGTTCCTAGTGATTCCCTGTTGAGTTACCTGACACTGACGTTGATGCAGTGTAGAACATGGGGTGAACACAATAATGGTTGGCATCACTATGATCTGTTGGTCTGAGTGCAAATGGGGGACAGGGAAATGTACTGCACAAGACCAGAAAGACATTAGATGTCAAACAGAGCAAGAGTGATTACACACACACACACACACACACACACACACACACACACACACACACACACACACATAGTGAAAAGACGTTAAATTAAAGAACGAACGAACATACACACACATACATACACACACTTACATAAACATACACACAAACACGCACACACACAAACAAACACACACACACAAACACACACACACAAACATACACACACACACACACACAACACGCACACACGCATACACACACTCACACCACACACACAAACACACACACACACACAAACACACACAAACACACCACACACAAACACAAACACACACACACAAACACACACACACATACACACACATAACACACACACACACACGCACACACATACATACACACACATACACACATACACACACACACATACACACACATACACACACACATACACACACGTACAACACACACAACATACACACACAACACACACACACACACACACATACACACACACACATATACACACACACATAACACACACATACACACACATACACACACCATACACACACATACACACACATACACACACATACACACACATAACACACATACACACACATACACACACACACATACACACACACATACACACACACACATACACACACACATCACACACACACACACATAACACACACGCACACACACAACACATCAACCACATCGGAACACACTCTTAGTAACAATCAATGAAACACACAAGACAAACAATATCACAGAACAAACAATGCACTTATACACACTGTAACACACACCAGCCACTCCAGGATGAAAATATATCCCGAAATGAAAGCATTCCCGCATCCCCCCCCCTCCCCCATCCAAAAACAATCCTGAGGCAATGACATCACTCTGGCAGATAGTTCCAGTAGGTGCAGGTAGTTCCAGAACGTGATGAGATTGTGGGAGAGAAGGAGGGGGTAGAAAGGAAATGACAGATACAGAAATAAATAGGTTTGGTCGAGCCCCATCTTTTGACATTGACTTATCCATTAAAGGGCCAGCTTCCTTGCTTGGTAGATTTGAATGGAGCGCATATGGAATTGTCCAAGTGCGATGAATCCCTCTTGAATAAGCTGTGAACTTCAAACATGGTAATATATTATGCTGTCAGACATGTCCGATGGGACCTAAACGCCGGTCACACTTGTTTTGGATTTGGTTTCGGTGATGTGTTAAACAGCTGAATTGAGTGGTCTGGGAAAAACATTCTTTCTCATCACGATGCTATGCTTTATCATAGTAAGACTTTGTTATTTTTTGTAATGTATGGAAATTGTTTCCCCGCTAGTACCTCACTTCCCCTGATACAAATGTTGTCTGTCTGCTTCTTATACAAGTAGTAGGACAGTTCATTTGCAGATTTTCTGTTGAGTTCTTTCGAACATTGTTGGTTTTTTTTTTCGTTTCTCGTGGCAAGATCCGGAATCTCTATCATGCTAATATTGTAATGATGATAATAATATCGTAAGGCACTAAATTTTGATGAGTAATCAGAACTGAGATAGAAACTCTTCATCGTTCAACAACTCACACAACAACACACACACACACACACACACACACACACACACACACACACACACACACACACACAAAAATGGCAAATCAGCTGAATGGTACTGAGACGTATCACACGCATAATTATAGAAAGTTGAGAGGAGTGGAATGGGTTCAACTGAGGACTAGGAGGAGATAGGAGGGATGAGAGTGGAGGAAGGTAAATCACAGTGTTTATATGTTAGACAGAAAGCAAGAAGGACTTTTATTCGTCAAGGAAGGACATTTCACGTAATGAACCAGATGCAGAAAATGAACAACGACAGACTATGGAACATCTACATCGAGAAATTTGAAGACGAACAGTATCAGAAGCAGAACGAAGACATAAGACACGGGTGACTATTCGGAGGTGGTGGCAGAGATAACGTCGGTGCAAAACCGTTAATGCACTTACAACAGAGCGTACTGACTTTGCATGGAATTCCTTGAGTAACTGGCAGCCAGTGGAGGAAGTAGAGCGAGGAAGTGACACGATCATGAAGGACAAGACGGTCCACAGGATTATGGGTGCGCTGGAGGCAAGGTACTAAAGATTCAGACAAGCCAATGAGCAGATATTCTCTATTGACTTTTTTCAGAATATGATCAAAATGCTGTGTGTGTAATGGAAAGATCAGTCTGTTGCCTGGTTGGTACCTCCTGGCTCTTTCTGACTCTAGAGAATGGTATTCGTCTGCAACACTGACACACGTCTCTAAGCGTTGCTCGGAACTTGCTACTGAGCACCAGGTAAGCGAAAAAGTTAACAGTAGAATTCAAGCAAGAACCAGTAAAAATGACCCCATAGACGACTTTGAACGTGTTCTTGTATTTCCCATTCACGAAGAAACCAGGGACGAAGTAGTAAGTGACATAAGAACTCACTTGGGGCAGGACGAGAACTACGTAGACGATACAGAGAAACAACAACATCTTGGTGATCCGGTTGTCTGTCCCAGTCAGCCCCTGTTTCCCTTTCTCCTGCATCTGCAGCCGTTGACGAGACGCCTGGCGTAGCTTGACGATGGTGATGATGCTGCAAAGAGTGACAACGACAACGAAGGCGGGTTTGACGATCGTACCGAAGATGGCGACCGTTTTCACTGCCAGTCTCTTGTCGAGGGTGAACCAATCCGTGAACGTCATGTAAGCGATGCTGTGATTGGTCAGAGGATCTACTCGCCACTTCACGGTGTAAATCAACAGACTGGGGAGATGCACGACCAGTAGGCCCACATACGTCATGAGTATGGCTGCCAGCATGGGTCTAAATGTGGAAAAGAACAGGACAAAATTGATTTTTCTTCCTTCTGTAACTTACGTTTCCTGTGTGCCAATAGCCATCAACAGGTCTCATCAAGCCTTCTAGGATTGTTTTGTGTTTGTGTGTGTGTGCGTGTGTGTGTGTGTGTGTTGTGTGTGTGTATGTGTGTGTGTGTGTGTGTGTGTGTGTGTGTGTGTGTGTGTGTGTATGTGTGTGTGTGTATGTGTGGTATGTGTGTGTGTATGTGTGTGTATGTGTGTGAGTGTGTGTCTCAGTGTGTGTGAAATATGTGAATATATCCTGATTATACCAATGGTGCACTGATTCATACCTCACTTTTATCTTGGCAAGATGTTATATTTTATGAATGATAAAGCTAATTGTTTTAAATAAACTGACAGGCTATATATTTGACTGAATGCAGTGGTCGAAGCAGTAATAGAAGGAGGAGGAGTAGCATCTTCAGCAGGAATTGTTGTTGTCGTTATTTTTGCTTTCTTTTGATTTGTTTTTATGTACAATTTCATTCTTGTTAAATGTGTGTCCATGCAAATATTCTATGAAAGGCTACAGACTGAAGAACTAGTAATGTTAGAATGATAGACACGGATTTTATATTTGCCCAAACAGCTTAGGTGACTATACAAAACACAGACACACACAGACACACACATATACACACACACACACACCACCACCACCACCACCACCACCACCACAACCATCAACAAAACAGGTACCAGAGTCCTAAAAACAAATCATTTCTGCTTCCAAATGTTTAGTACTATTTGAAATCATGTTCGTTAAAAATTGAATGAAAACTGAATATGGTTTGTACAACCACACTGAAATTTACACAAATTAATGTGCCAAAAATGATGAATTTTCAAGGAAAAAAATGGCAGATTTTGCTATGGCAGTTTTGTATTCTCTTGTCTAACGTTTAAAGACTGCCTTAATGATTAAAACATTTTCTCCTTTTTTTATGTCTATTTTTTTCATTTTTATGTTTTATTTATTATTTTTAAGTTTCCTGTTTTTGTTTTTTATATTTGATTTTGTTTTGTTTTGCTTTTGCATTTCTTGTCCAACCAACGTGGCGTCATTTGCACCTCTTTCCTTTAGCAGCCTACCTGTAGGTCAGGAGTCTTCCAGCCATGAGTGGCATGACCACAGACAGACAGCGGTCCACACTCATGATGACGATGAGGGCTCCAGACACAAAGCTGGCCCACACCCCGATGTAGACGGTCCTGGAGTTCATCACTGTGAACCAATTGACGGCCTGCACCGTACTCCAGGTCTTGATGTAGCAGTTGAACTTCAAAACGAAATGGGTCACCAGGTTGATGAGGTCTGCCACAGCCAGCCAGAAGAGGAGCAGGTTGATCCTGTCTGAGAGACCTTGCTGTAACAAATGGCTGTGGGTGAGTCACTAGTCCTTTCATTTGCTCATTTTAAGTGTTTTGTGTTGTGTATTGAAAACCTCAAGATACACTATTCAATGCACCTTTCTGTAACAAACGGCTGTGGGTGAGTCACTAGTCCTTTCATTTGCTCATTTTAAGTGTTTTGTGTTGTGTATTTAAAACCTCAAGATACCCTATTCAGTGCACCTTGCTGTGACAAACAGTTGTGGGTGAGTGACTGTGATGACAGCGCTGTCATGGTCCTTTCAGTTACTCATTTTAACTTTTTGTGTAATTAAAACACTCAAGATACCGAACTCAATATATCTTCTTGTAACAATTGGCTGTTGGTGAGTGACTGTTTATTTATTTACTCATTTTAAGTGTTGTTTCATCAAAAACAAGATACCCAATTCAATCACAGCACCTTGCTTTAACAATTTGTTGTAGGTGAGCGACAGCAACGACAGTGGTATCATGGTCTTTTTTTTATCCACTTATTTAAAATGTTTTGTTAGCAAAATCTGAAGATACCCAGTTCAACGCACCTTGCTGTAACAATCGGCGGTGTGTGAGTGACCGTGGTGACAATGGCGTCATCGTCCTTTTATGTATTCATTTTAAGTGTTGTGCAATTAAAAAAAGACCTCAAGGTACCCTGTTTAATGCACCTTGCTGTAACAATCGGTTGATGGTGAGTAACTGTAATGACAGTGGTATGCTGGTCAGTTATTAATTTATTCACTTTAAGTGTTTGTACGACCAACAACTCTAGATACCATATTCAATGCACATTGCTGTAACGATCGTTGGGAGTGAGTGACCGTTCCTTTTATTTATTCATTTTAAGTGTTTGTGCAACCAAAAAACTCCAGACACCTAGTTTAATATACCTTGCTGTAACAATCGGCTGTGAGTGAGTGATTGTGATGACAGTAGTATCAAGTCTTTTTTTTCTTCTCATTTTAAGTGTTTGTGCGATCAAAACCTCAAGACTTAGCTTAATGTACCTTGCTGTAACAATCGGTTGAGGGTGAGTGACTGTGATGACAGTGGTATCCTGGATATTTTGAAACTTATTTTAAGTGTTCGTGTAGTAAAAAAAAAAAAGACTCACCATACCCAACTTAATGTACCTTGCTGTTAACAATCAGCTGTGGATGATGATTGTGATGACAGTGATATCATAGTCTTTATTTTTTTAACGGATTTCAATTGTTTGTGCAGTAAGAAACTCGAGATTCCCTATTGAATGCCCCTTCCTGTAACAATGAAAGCTGGAGGGAAAGAGAACGCTAGGTAGACAGACCCAGGGAGAAAATATTGGACGGACATGCTGAGGACAGAGAAGGTGGAAGACCCACAAACGAAGAACGTCTGTAGATGTGATATGGAACAGAAGTGAGAGAAAAGGTACTATTCTACCGAATCGTGCGAACAACAATCGAAATAGGACAGGGGTAGGCTACTGAAGCGTTTCAACCTTCGGATCTTCTACAGGCAGCAGGTAAACACATAGAAAACAACAAACTGAAGATGATTTCCCTCAGTACATCGAAAAATGACTTTCAAAGTCAGTGTGTACTCGGGGAAATCATCTGTGGCTTGTTTTTGTTTTGTCTTTGTTTATTTAACAAGAAACACCCGAGTGTGTTGGGAGGGACCAAGATCAACAATGCCTCACTGCTGATCAAACAATCACCTGCCAACTCTTCATGCCACGCGGGTACCACTTCAAGAGGGGGAAGGAGAGGGGGGTGTCCTAGTGCTTCGTTACCCATTCCAACCCAGTCGTCATCCAAAACAAGTGTGACTGTCGCATTCAAGCAAACAGAAACCAGAAAAACGCACGAAAAAAGAATCAGAAAGCGTAATGAATACAACCAGACAAGACAGGCTCAAATTTTCGGCCAACTGGCCTTTGTCAAACGTAAGATCACAAACAAACACCAGATACAAAAATTAGCAGAAAAAGACTGAAACTTCCCTTCTGCTCCGTCCAGTGTGAGAAAAGGAAGTTTCAGTCTTTTTCTCCTAATTTTTGTATCTGGTGTTTGTTTGTTTGTTTGTGATCGTACGGTTGACAAAGGCCAGTTGGCCAAAAATTTGCACCTGTTTTTTTTCTGGTCCCAATCGTCAGTTAACTTCTTCACAAGCTGAATGGCAAGGTGGGAAAATGACAAACCTCTGGATAAAGCCACTGACCGCACACACTAGCCAGGTCCAACCCAGCTACCAGAAGAAAAGAGAATCAAAGAACCCACCTTTGCCTTATTACGGCCTCTTCATCTATCGGCCACCCCGCCCAGCCACCAGCTACATAGCTGCCAGCTCTTTATCCTCTTACAATAATTTCTATACTTAACAGTCGCCTCTGTCCCAACGTCGTGCAGTATATACCAATATCAACATCAATCCAGAGAATCCGACAATAGCATTGGTGTCTCACAGTGCTAGTCCTCATACTCAAAGTGGCAGGACTTTAATTCAACAAAAAGCAAAGGCAAACCAACGTCGTTTTACACAACCACAGAGACGTTCATCAATCAAAAACGGTCAGACAGGAAGCTCCAGACGGAGCCTGTATGTAAGTCTGGCAGACTTCTTGAGCCTGAGCAAAACCCTATGCGCTGGCAAGGTCTTGAAATGGAGAGAGGGGAAGAGGGACTTATGAAACGCTAAGCTGACACTTCCAGAATGATGGAAACGTTAACGCTTTGACTCCCGCACCCTGTCCACCAGCAGCCTACGTTGTCAGTCATACGAGCAAAGCAAATTATTAACCCTCTGACTTTCTCGCCTATTCAGTTTTCCACGGGAAGCAGGTGGATAAGGTGAGGAAGTCAAAGGGTTACGTTTTTTGCAAGTTAGTGGAGAGGCTGCAGGAGACAAAGGGTTAAAGATGGGCAGCGAACAGGTCAGTTTGCAGACAGAACTCTGTGGCATCATGTTGATTAACCTTTGACTCCCGCACCCCTGTTCACTATCATCCTGCATTGTCAACCATGTTAGAAAAGCAAAATCTCAACCCTTGAATTCCTGCAGGAAGCTGGTGGATAGGGTGAGGGAATCAAAAGCTTAAGTTTTTGCAGTTGGTAAACAGGGTGCGGGAGTCAAAGGGTTCATCTCATTCTTATCATCATCATCATAGCATTGTGAAAACTGTCCCCGCTTCTGTGGCCATTAAGTTGGCGTTGAAAATAAGACAGAAAGAAAACACAAAGGTGAGCACAAAGCACAGTGGCGAAGTGTGATGATCCTAACACATTAAAGTGGAGTTCATGCTTTGCAGCTCCACAGGCTCCCTGCTGTCAGTTTTAGTATATTGTAATAACGATCTCTTTGTCTCTCTGTCTCTCTCTGTCTTCTATGTCTCTCTGTCTCTGTCTTCTCTCTCTGTCTCTGTATGTCTGTCTGTTCTGTCTCTGTCTCTGTCTCTGTCTCTGTCTCTGTCTGTCTCTCGTCTGTCTGTCTGTCTGTCTCTGTCTCGTCTCTGTTTGTGTGTGTGTGTGTGTGTGTGTGTGTTGTGTGTTGTTGTGTGTGTGTGTGTGTGTTCGTGTGTGTGTGTGTGTGGTGTGTGCTTGCGTGTGTGTGGTGGGTGCGTGCTAGCGTGCGCGTCGTGCGTGTGTGCATGCTTACGTGCGTGCGTGTGCGTGTGTGTCTATCTGTATGTGTATTTCCAAATAATTTGCCTTATGTTCATTGATCACCCCCAAAACCTTAATGGATAGACATTTTCTCCCGTGCTGAAAGTGGCACCCTTATATTACAGAGTGACCATTTATCAGATGGGCTGAAAATTTCTTCCAAGGTAACATTAACTCTGGTATGACCAACACACAAGCAAGATGACAATTTTTTTAAGATAGTTGTCTCAGATACAAAGAAATTAGGCTACAGACGATACTGATGATGCAGTTGAAATCGTAGAGATACAAACAGTAACATGAATTGGAAACCCAGCGAGACGATTGTGTTTATTACACTCTGAGCATTGATTTTTTTTTCTTGTTTTACTCAGTTGAACGACTTTATATCTTGACACGAAGTTAGTAAGTTCAAAATGGTTGCTTATTTATTATCTATCTTCTAGCTATCTAGCTATCTATCTATCTATCTATCTATCCATTTTCTATCTATCTATCTATCTATATATCTATCTATCATTATCTAATCTATCTATCTATCTATGTATCTATCTATCTAGTATCTATATATCTATCTATCATATCTATGTACTATCTATCTATCTATGTAGTATCTATCTATCTATCTATCTATCTATCTATTATCTATCTATCTATCTATCTCTATCTATCTATCTATCTATCTATCTATTTATCTATCTATCTGCATACTATATCTATCTATCTATCCATCTATCTATCATCTATTATCTATCTATCTCTCTCTCTCTCTCTATATATATATATATATGTTGTGTGTGTGTGTGTGTGTGTGTGTGTGTGTGTGTGTGTGTGTGTGTGTACTATATATCATCATCATCCATCACCATCATTATGTGCCCTGCCGCGTGGCTTGGTGATCATGGCCCTCCATACGACTCTATCCCATTTTCGCTGCAAGTACATCTCCCTCCTTCTCTGTCCTGAGCCACCCTGCTAGTCCATCCAATATTTTCTCCTGGGTCTACCTGGTGCTCTCTTTTCTTCTAGCTTTCTTGTTGTGACTACGTTGCTGTAATTTCTCTTGCTTCATAAAATGTCCTATAATGTTGCTTTTCTTTTCCTTATAATTATATATATATATATATATATATATATATATATATATATATATATATATATACGTATGAATATATATATATATATATATATATGTATCTGTATATATATATATATATATATAAATATATATATGTGTGTGGGGGGGGGGGGGTAATTCAGGAAATGCCTAGTCTAATGGTGTAAAAGAACTTACTTTACAAGTACTAGATATGCCTCAAACGTCAGCCGGTTAACGGGTTAATTATTTTCCAACATACAGTTCAAGGGAAGCAACTTTGGTGCTTTTTAAAAGCAGAACGTCATCGCTATTAATTCCCTTGTGCTGAACACGCTGTTCTGTAGCTTTGTTTTTTTTTAAATTCATGCTTTTTTAAGCTGAGGAGAAACAAAGTCCATGCCAAAACAAAAACAAAATCAAACACAACAACAACAAACACACACCCTCCCCCCACTCTGTCAATGCATTGCGATACCAGGCAAAATTTCTTCAAGTACGAAACATATCTGATAGCTTACAGTGACTGTATCCATAGACTATACTTGGTACGAAAATCGTTTTGCAAATGTGAGTGACTGTTCTGTTACGCACTTGTGAAAAACTAATTCGTGTACACCTTGTTGATTATTACTTTCAGTAGCACACCATAAGTATGAAATGAATGTTTTCAACTTGTTCACTAAGCATCGAGACAGGATGTTTCAAAGTTCACACAAATACAATACACACACACACACACACACACACACACACACACACACACACACACACACACACACACATATATATATATATATATATATATATATATATATATATAATTCAAGCAGCATGTGCACAGAAAAGGCAACAAATCAATGTAAAAATTTCCCAAATTTTCGGCGGTACACCCGCCTTCCTTAAGGGGACTTTAGTCACTGACTACGATATGCTACACAAACACATCAGAATATTTTACGTAGGCTACATTACGTAGTTTTGACTCGATATTGTTGTGACGTCAATTGACAGAGTTCAGGCCCAGAGGAAATATGGTTTTCATTTTGTTCATCCAAAAAGACTCCCTCCTCAGTCTGGTGTCCAGGTTCTCAGAGTGCACCTTTTCCATTGCGATACACTTCAAGTTTTGAAGCGAATGGCCAGTTTGGTTGAAGTGTTTGGTGACCTGAGTGCCTGTATTGTTTTGGATGTTTGACCGGTGTTGGTAGAATCTGGTTTTGAGAGAATTCTTCGTTTGTCCTATATATTGAGTTTTAGGGCAGATATCGCAGTGGAGGAGATACACTATGTTGGTAGATGTACATGACAGTTTGTGCCTTATTTGGAAAGTTTCACTCGTGTTGAAACTGCTGAAAGTTACACCTTCAATCAAGTGTTGTTCGCAAATGATGCACTGTTTAGCTGAACACTTGAAACAGCCGGCATCAGGGTCAGGAGGGATTGGAAGGCAGGATGGCATGAGGAGGTTATGCAGGGAGCGACAACATCTCTCCCCTAGGATGGGTGGGTCCGGAACAGCCTTCTGCATTTTGCTGCTGGTATGAAGGATTGTGGAGTGGAGTTCCCTGAGCCACTGACGGAGGGGTGGGTTAGATGGATGGTGGGTGACGATGAAGGGGGTTCTGGTGGCTGTTTGTTTGGGTTTGTATTGAAGGATCTGTGATCTGGGGATGAGGCCAGCACGATGTTTGGCATTCTGTACAAGCCTGGAATTGTATCCTCGGCGAGCAAAATAGCGTGTCATTTCTGCACAGCGTCGACTGAAGGTGGTAGGGTTAGAACACAGGCGGCGAAGTCTCAGAAACTGGCTGTATGGAATGTTTTTGATCAAGTGTTGAGGATGACAGGACAGGCTATGTAGATAAGAGTGGGAATCTGTAGGTTTGGTGTACACATCAGTCACTAGATAGCCATTGTCAATGCTGACCTGAACATCAAGGAAGGGTAACTGGTTGGTGGATGAATTCAATGTAAACTTAATGGTAGGGTGGAAGGAGTTGATGTAGGTTGAGAACTGTTCTAACTCAGAAACAGGGCCTGTCCATAGTAAGAAAATGTCATCAATAAAGCGTTTCCAGAACTGGTCAGAAATGGTGACAGGGCTGTTGGCCAAAAGTTGAGATTCTAAGCAACCCATAAATAGGTTGGCAACAGAAGGGGCCATGGGTGTTCCCATTGCAGTGCCAAAGATTTGTTGGTAGTAGTTTTTTTCAAACTGGAAAACATTGTTAAAGAGAACATGAGAGACTAATTCTATGACTCGGTCTGTTGGTGGTGCGGTGGACTGCTGGTTGTCATCTCTGAGATAGTATTTGAGCGCAGTGATGAGTTCGTCATGTGGAATGTTTGAATACAAACCCACAACGTCTATGGTGACCAGAGTGGTGTTTTGAAAAGGGCCATGGTTTTGGTTCCAGTCTTGTAAGGTGCGGAGAAAATGAGTACTGTCTCTGATATAGCTCGGTAGATTCACTACATATTCTTGTAACCAGTGATCGACCAGTTTGGATATTTTTTCAGTGGATCCGTTAGTTCCGGAAATGATAGGCCTACCTGGCGGGTTGGACAATGTCTTGTGTATTTTAGGCAGTGTGTAGAAGCGGTGACATCTGACTTGTTGGGGTTCCACTATTGCCCATTTATATGTATTGTTGTCTATGAGGTTGTCTCTGTGCAGTCTGTTGACCAGATCGTTGGAAACTTTGGCGATCTGAATTGTTGGATCTTTATCCAGTTGTTTATAGTGATTTGTGTTGTTAAGCTGGCGGTAGGCTTCTGTCAGGTAGTCTGAAATGTTTTGTATGACAACAGCACCACCCTTGTCAGCGGTGGATATCCTTATCTGTCTGTTTTGTACCATTTTTCTGAGCTGTTGTAGTGCCCGTCTTTGTTGCGGCTTAAGGTTGTCATGGGGGCGCTTTCTGCATTGATGGACATTTACCTTACTCTGAAGTGTGTCACAGAATGCGTCCAGTGATCTGTCCCTACCAGGCTGTGGCATGAAGCCTGACCGCTTGTAGAATTTGGGGGCTCTTGTTCTTTTGGTACAGTGTCAAAGTACAGTTCTTTGAGGCGAACTCTACGACAACCCTCAGTGACATCTTTTATCAACTGCTCCTGATCAAAAGCCTGGGGTGTTGGGCAAAACTTGGGTCCTAATTTTAAGACACTTGCCTGTGTTTCTGTGAGTTTTTCACTTGACAGGTTGATCAAAATGTGTTTGTCAATGGAATGTGGATGTTGTACATCCTTGTCATTTTCTACGGTCACTGTCTTCCTTTTGAATCTGCGGGATCTTGGTTTAGGTTTAGGAGTAGGTAAAGGAGAACTTTCATGTTTTTGCTGCAATAATTGTTCCAGTTTTCTTTTCTTTTTTGTATTGAGGTTGTGTTTCTTGATCATTGATCTCTGATAGTCGTATTTTCTTACAGCCTCGAATTGATGAAAATCAGTTGTTTGATGCAAATGGTATAAAATTTTGTGTTTGAGTGCCATTTCACTTGTAACCAGTGACTGGTATGTGTCTCTGCATGAACGAAGTATTTCTTGGCTAGCACACTATATATATATATATGTGTGTGTGTGTATATACATATAGATAGATAGATAGATAGACAGACAGATAGATAGATAGATAGATAGATAGATAGATATATAGATAGATAGAAGATAGATAGATAGATACATGTAGATAGATAGATAGATAGATAGATAGATAGATAGACAGACAGATAGATACATACATACATACATACGTACATACATACATACGTACATACATACATACATACATACATACATACATACATACATACCTACATACATACATACATACATAGATACATAGATAGATGGATGGATGGATAGATAGATAGATAGATAGATAGATAGATAGATAGATAGACAGATAGATAGATAGGTAGATAGATAGATAGATGGATGGATTTATAGATAGATAGATAGACAGATAGATAGATAGATACATAGATAGATAGATAGATAGATGGATAGATGGATAGATGGATAGATAGATAGATAGATAGATAGATAGATAGATGGATGGATGGATGGATGGATGGATGGATGGATAGATAGATAGATGGATGGATGGATAGATGGATACGTATTTTGTTTTCTTTGTTTTTAATTGAATACTTTTTTGATTAGTGTTGTAATTTTCTAAAAGTAGTCAAAAATGGTTAGTCTCTAGGTTATTTACACCACTGTTCGTTACGTCTGTAAAAAACGTGTAAACAGCTGTGAACGAAACCATTTATTAGCAGTGAAAAGGAGAATCATTGTGGGATTTTTCGGCTCCAGTCAGCTCCTACCCAGAGTTCAGCGTGCTATGGCTCATTGGGAAGACTGGGACCACACAGTCGAGTCTCATTCACTTCACGAATGAGGCATTGACGGTGTTGTCTAAATCTGATCAACACCACAGGTGTCTGTATCTCTCGGGCCTGATTGATGCCAGGATATATTATGATTGAAAGTGTAAAGCACAGCACTGTCACGCAGTCTCAATCCTAGATGACACACCATAACATCATGATAATTATCTTCATCACATCATTGCCTTAAAAACACTATTCTGTGCCGTTAAGATGGCGTAGAATTCAGGACCAAAAAGAATAAAAAGTGATATTGAGACGTAATGTAATAGTGTCATATAAAGAGCAAATATCAAGAAAGTGTAGTTTACCAGTCGCCGTGCTGTAGTGGTTAGCACAACGGATTACCGACTGCAAGGTTGTGGGTTCGAATCCTCATCAGTCCTTTCAAAATCATTGTGGGATATTTCAGCTCCAACCGGCTCCTAGTCAGAGTTGAGTGTGCTATATGGGCTCATTGGGAAGATTGGGACCACACAGTCCAGTCTCATCCACGCCACAAATGTGACATTGAGAGTGTTGTTGAAATCTTCTGATCACACAGCAGATGTTTGTATCTCTCGGGCCTGGTTGACGACAGGCTATATCGAGGGCTTACTGCTAGAATGGTGTATCACAAAAGGAATAAGGAACACACATGCACCATCCAGGCAGTTAACCGTGGATATTATGACAGTAAGCGTAGAGTACACAGCCCTGTCTGTTATTTTTGTTTAAAGTCCAGCCGACTGCGTAGAGCCATATCAGGGCTATAACCATTTCAAAACAAACACAAGAAAAGTAAGTACACATATCAATACACATATCAATGCATCTGCGGACATAATCTAAGGAGATGCCCCTGGCGTTGACCACTACGTCCAATTTATCACTGAGGTGATTTTAAAAAAAACATACCTGAATACAAATTTAAACATAACTAATGACGCTAAAACATATATAAAAACGGGCCTGAATTACCTAAAATTGCTTCCGCATATCTCGCTTCAATAGAGCCAAAAATGCACTTCACGTATGTACCCAATTATCAATTCTAAGAAAGTACGTGGGACTTCATCGAAACACATACAGGTGAATGGACCAGCAAGGCAGAAAATGATAGGAAGAAATGACAGAAAGCAAAGGAGGAAGAAAGAAACAAAGAGAGTAACAGAAAAGAGGAAATTTCTAGCACAGAATTTCCAGAAGGTGGGGATACTATTTATACTGAAAGAACCCCCGGCATCCCAACGGGGGGATAGCCCTGTCAGACAGTCTCAATCCTAGATGAAACTCCGTAGATCATGTTCATTATTCTCGTCGTCATCATTATCATCGCACTGTAAGAAATGTCCTAGCTTTTGTAGCCATTAAGTTTGTGTAGAAAATGAGACAAAATAGAAAAAAAATGTGAACACAAAGGACAGTGACTAAGTGCGATGATCCTAAAACGATTAAAGTGGAGTTTGTTCTTTACAACTCCAAGGGCCATTTACTGCCATTCTAGATATATTGTGACCTCTGTCTATGTTTCTGTCTCTGTCTCAGTCTCTGTCTCAGTCTCTGTCTCAGTCTTTGTCTCTGTCTCTCTCTGTCTCTCTCTCTCTCTTTCTCTCTGTCAGTCTGTCTCTCTCTCTTTCTCTTTCTCTCTCTCTGTCTCTCTCTCCCTTTCTGTCTCTCTGTCCCTCTCTTTCCCTTTCTGTCTCTCGGTCTCTGTCTCTCTGTCTCTCTCTGTCTCTCTTTGTCTTTCTCTCTCTCTCTCTCTCTCTGTCTCTGTCTCTCTGTTCTCTCTGTCTGTCTGTTTCTCTACCTCTTTGTCTCTGTCTCTCAATATATATATATATATATATATATATCTTTCTCTCTCTCTCTTTCTCTCTCTCTGTATGTGTGTGTGTGTGTGTGTGGTGTGTGTGTAGAGGGGTGTTCATGCATGCATTTGTGCACACATACACACACACACACACACACACACACACACACACACACAACCACACACTCGAGCTTAGCCTTACCTTCAGAAAAACCACGCAACAGATCACATTGCCAGGAATGCCTAACATGACGATCAACTGCTGAACGTAGCACTTTAATGCCATCAAGACGATGATTCGGGTGTGCGTGCTGACCAAAGGGTCTGGTTCTGAGAGGTCCCAGGGCATCGGTGGATCGGGATCTCTCTGGAATCCTGGTCCAGTGTAATTGTCTGCAGTGCTCATGTCTGCTGCTCGGCTTGTGTGAGGGTTAGTAGTCATCCTTGTTGCATTACGTATCGTTGCAGTGTCTTCCAAAACAAGTGTGACTGCCCGCGTTCAAGCAATCAGGAACCAGAAAACGCACAACACACACACACACACATACACACACACACACACACACACACACACACACACACACACACACACACACACACACACACACACACACACACACCACACACACACACAACACAAAGAACAATAACGCGTATTCAATACAACACGACAAGACAGGAGCAAATTTTCGGCCACCTGGCCTGTGTTCAAGCGTAAGATCACAAACAGACAAACACCAGATACAAAAATTAGGAGAAAAAGACTGAAACTTCCCTGCTGCTCCGTCCAGCGTGAGAAAAAGGAATGAATTAAATACGTGTTCTTATTCTTTTATTGTGTGTTTTTTTTCTGGTTGTAGTGTCTTGGTAAACATCTCAGATTCGTGAGATGACAGGCAGGCAGGTAGGAAGGAAGGAAATGTCACTGTTTGTATCAGCTAAGATCGAAAGAACAAATTTAATTACAATTATTGTCGAAAAATGTAAATACAGAGAAAACAAACAAACAAAAAGAAATGAAACAAACGAAAGAATAAATAATGAATAGATAATTCAACACACACATACACATACGCGCGCACGCGCGCGCACACGCACACACACACACACACACACACACACACACACACACACACACACACACACACACACACACACACACACACACACACACACACACACACACCCCAAAGGAACAAAAAAAAGGCATAAAAATAAAAGCAAAAATCTACAACAAACGAACAAAGAAACGAACAAACAAGTACAAACATACAAACGTACAAACATACAGAAACCAACCAACCAAACCAACCAACCAAACAAACAAACCAAAAACGTCAAACAAACAAACTAACGAACAAGCAAAACGAACGAACTAAGAAACTAGCAAATAAAAAGAAAAGGATGAAACAGCAGCAAACTAATAAGATCAACAAACGAACAACCGAACAAGGGGAAAAAATCAAAACACAACCGAAAAATCCTGATAATTAACGACAAACTACCAGACTGCCATACGGCGTATTATTGACTACAGGTAGGTGAATTGTACTGATAGTTTAATTAAACAATTCTTTTTGTATTTTTAAAAATCTTATTCCCTTTAAATTTGATTCAATTCCATTACAGTTTTTTGATCTACTGACTTTTTTTGTCAGATAAACAGTTAATTGGATGTAGACAGACAGACATACAAACAAGCAGACAAAAACAGACACACACACACACACACACACCACACACACACACACACACACACAGAGAAGACACACACTACACAAACACACACACTTAAAACACACACTCAACACAACCACACAACTCACACTCACACTACACACACACACATACACAACAACATCAACTACACAACACACACACACACTCCACACTCACACTCACACACACACACACACTCACACACACACACTCACACACAAACACACACACTCACACACACACACACTCACACACACACACTCATCCACACACACTCACACACATACACTCACACACAAACACACACACAAACACACACGGACGGATGCACACATGTAAACTCTCACAAGCAAACTCACACACAGACAGACACAGACAGACATAGACAGACAGACATACAAACAGACACACACACACACACACACACACACACACACACACACACACACACACACACACACACAGAGAGAGACATACAGCACATACACACACACACACACACACGGATGGATGCACGCGCCTAAACCCACATAAGCAAACCCACACACACAGACACAACACACACACACACACACATACACACATCACAAACACACACACTACACACATACACAAACACACACACAGACACACCACACACACGCCGCGCGCTCGTGCGCACACATACGGATGGATGCACGCACCGAAACTCACACACACACACAACACACACACACACTCCACTCACCTCTCTCTCTCTCTCTCTCCTCACACACAACACACACACACACACACACCACACACACACACACACACACACACACACACACACAATGGATGACAGTAATGTATTTGTATAAAAACTTCACACATCTGCATGATAAGGTTTCGACGATACTTGGTATGCAAGTATACATGTATATATAATGAGGATTTACTTGTACTTGTTCCTTTGTTTTTGATGTTTCGTTTTTCGTTTTTCTTTCTTTGTTTTTCTTTTGTGTTTTGTTTCTTTCTTTCTTTCCTTCTTTCTTTCTATCTGTCTTTCTTTGCTTGTTTTTTGGTTCGTGGGTGTTTTTTGTTTGTTTGCTTGTTTGGTAAAAAGTCAAAAATAGAAATGGAATATTCAAAACAAAACAAAGATCACAAGCAAAACCCCATTCAGTGGACGCCATAGGCTGCGGGGTTTCCTGTTGGTCAGACTTGATCGTTTGACACACGGGCAAACTATTCACAACCTGTGATAAATCCACATCCACTTCTGTGAGAGGATACCATCATACACAAACTTCTTAGTAAAGTCACAGGGCTGAGCATGCTACACAGTGTTGGTCTCTGATGTTGTTGTTGATGATGATGACGATGATGATGACGACGACGACGACAACGACGACAGCAATAAAAACATTAATGCTATAACAACAACAACAACAACAACAACAATAATAATAATAATGGTGATGATGATGATGATGATGATGATGATAATAACGATAATAATAATGA
This sequence comes from Monoplex corrugatus, assembly GCA_030674185.1. Lineage (NCBI taxonomy): Eukaryota > Metazoa > Mollusca > Gastropoda > Littorinimorpha > Ranellidae > Monoplex > Monoplex corrugatus. The sequence goes on from JAPXFY010000580.1 coordinate 45,835, forward strand.
TGATGATAATGATGATGATAATATTAATAGTAATAATAACAACAACAGCAACGATGACGACGACGATGATGATGATGATGGTGATGATGATGATGGTGATGATGATTATGATGATGATGATGATGACGACGTCGACGACGATAGTGACAATGACGATGACGACGACGGTGACGATGACGATGGCGACAATAATGACGATGATCATCGATACATCATCATCGTCATCGTCATCATCATCATCAATATTATTACAGAACTGTATGGCGCTAAATGTTTATAATTCGAGACAAAAGCGAACTCACGCACCAGACATACGCACGCGATCAACGCAGGCTACATAGGATATACAGGTAAGGAGGCAGTAGTACATTTTATCGTCGGGAAAACAGGTGGGTTTTTTTAATTGGATTTGAAAGCAGAAAGGTTAGATGTCAGATGGAGGGAGAGTGGAAGTCTAATCCAGGCAGATGGTCCTGAAACAGTTAAGAACGTTGGCCGACAGTTGATGGTTTAAATCTGGGAACCTGAAGGGAAAGAATGCCTGAAGGTGAGCGTAAGGTCTGAAGGAAATGGTGTTATCTGCTGGAAGCTGTGGAAATTTGTTCTTCACATCTGTTGATTTTGTGGTGCACGCACACTCAAGTCTTTAGTTATGTTTGTTTGATTGATTGATTGATTGATTCTTTCGTTTGTTCTTTAATTGTTTGTTTGTTTGTTTGTTTTGTTTGTTTCTCTTTTTGCTTGATTAATTGGTTGGTTGGTTAGTTGGTTGTTTAGTTGTTTAGCTGCTTTTTGTTTGTTTGATTGTTTTGTTTGATTTAACTGACGTTAAATAGTGGATTTGAATGTAATGTTCTAAGAACGTTGGGAAGGAATAGCGCTGCTAAATTCCAACGAAGTGACCTGGTAAGAGAGTCCAGGGTCTTCTCTGGCGGGTGCCTTTCGGGCTGAACAGAAGCGATAGTTCTTAAGGGTTTCCTGATACAGGGACTGCTACTGAATGAAATTGGGTGAGTGGGGTCTTAATGAACGTGGGTGTGAAGGTCTTTATGAGTTTGGGTGTGGGGAATTTAATCAACACAGACATGACTAACGGGAGCTTTAACGTGCGTAATTGTTATTCCGCATGTACGTACACACAGGAAAGAGGGTTTTAGACAATGGCACGTCTGCACACATGTTGAGCTGGGAGATGGGGAAAAAATCTCCACCCTTTACCCACCAGGTGGAGCTGTCTTGGCGGATCGAACCCAGGAGCTTCTGATTGGAAGTCTGATGTTGCCAGTCTCTATGGTGTAGTGGTTAGCGCAACGGACTCCTGATCTGAAAGTTGTGGGTTCGAATCCTCAGTCCTTTCAAAATCATTGTGGGATATTTGGCTCCAACCGGCTGCTACCCAGAGCTGGGCGTGCTATGAGTTTGTTGGAAAGAGTGGGACCACACAATCGAGTCTTATCCACTTCAAGGATGCGTCATCTGAGGGTGTTGCTTAAAATATCTTGACTAACAGTAACACCTCAGATGTTTGAATCTCTTGGGCCTGGTTGACGCCGGGATATATTATGGTAATAAGCGCAGAGTCCAGCCCGGTCATGCTGTCTCCATCCTTAAAGGAACTCCCTAGCATCATGGATGTCATCCTCATCATCATCATCAGGTGCCCTTCCGCATGGCGTTGGCGATCATGGACTTCCATCTGCCTCTATCTCTCGTTGCCCCAGCATCTCCCCCACCCTCCTCGTCCCCAGCCACTCTGCAAGTCCGTCCAGCATTTTCTCCCTGGATCTACCTGGTACTCTCTTACCCTCCAGCTTTCCCGTTGTGACCAGGTGCTCCAAATCCCCCTTCCTCATAAAATGGCCTATAAATGTTGCCTGTCTTTTCCTAATCTTCCTTATGAGTGATCTACTTGTATCTGCCTCCATCAGACTGTCTCGTTTCTTTTCTTTGCTGTCCATGGAACCTCAACATTCTTCTTAGACACCACATCTCGGCTGCCTCAATCTTGTTCTGGCTTCGTTTGTTGACTGTCCACGCCTCGCATCCGTACAACAATATTGGTTCTATGTAACATTCAAGAACTCTCTTCCTGATGTTAATTGATAGGCATTTGTTGGTAAGAATGCTTGTCATCTTCTTGAATGCTGTTTTGGCTTGGCCGATTCTGCCGGCTATTTCTGATGTGCATCTGCCGTCTGATGAAATGATCGTTCCCAGATATTTGAATTTATCAACCTGTCATCTTCACTGTCATGATTATAGCGTCGTTAAAAGTATCCTAGCTTCTGTGGCCATTATGGTCGCGTAGAAAACGGTGCGATGATCCTTGAGAGAAAAAAAAAAAAATAGAGTGAGAGAGAGAGAGAGAGAGAGAGAGAGAGAGAGAGAGAGAGAGAGAAGAAGAAAGAGTCTGACGTTTATCCACATAATACTACGCATTAGTATCCATAGTGTGTTACGTAAATCTATGGTCTTGATTAGACTCTCTGGAAACAAACGATTTGGGCCATATTCTAAAAAAAATTGACAGACTTAAATGATAAAGACATACACATTTTGTAAAATTTGAAAGTTTATTATGCCTACTTTTCAGATCTTTAAACAGTTTTTTCATCGATGATTTTAATGATTTATCAAAATTTTTTCAAAGTACTTCAATAAAAAAAATAGTAAAAGTTGTGAAGACTATGTAGGCCCCCCACTGCTTACTGTACATGACATGCAATATCGATATCTAATATACTGAGGAAAACGGGGTAATTTTTACATCAAAGTTAAGTTCCTTGAGACTTGTAACTCAGTTTGAAGTGACTTTTGTATCACACACTGTAAGAAAAAAATCCTCTCATAAACAGTAATAGCTCTTATGAAAAACTGCGAGGAAAACGCAGTACACGGTTTGTAATGTATGGAAATTGTTTCCCCGTTAGTACCTCACTTCCCCTGATACAAATGCTGTCTGTCTGCTTCATATACAAGTAGTAGGACAGTTCATTTGCAGATTTTCTGTTGAGTTCTTTCGAACATTGTTGGGGTTTTTTTTTCGTTTCTCGTGGCAAGATCCGGAATCGCTATCATGCTAATATTGTGATGATGATAATGATATCGCAAGGCACTAAATTTTGATGAGTAATTAGAATTGAGATACAAACTCTTCATCGTTCACACAAAAACGTTCACACACACACACACACACACACACACACACACACACACACACACCCCACACACACACACACACACACACACACACACAAAGAGGAGAGGAGTGGGATGGGTTCAACTGAGGACTAGGAGGAGGTAGGAGGGATGAGAGTGGAGGATGGTAAATCACAGTGTTTATAATTATGTTAGACAGAAAGCAAGAAGGACTTTTCTTCGTCAAGGAAGGACATTTCACGTACATGAACCAGACGCAGAAAATGAACAACGACAGACTATGGAACATCTACATCGAGAAATTTGTAGACGAACAGTATCAGAAGCAGAACGAAGACATCAGACATGGGTGACTATTCGGAGGTGGCGGCAGAGATAACGTCGGTGCAAAACCGTTAATGCACTTACAACAGAGTGTACTGACTTTGCATGGAATTCCTTGAGTAACAGGCAGCCAGTGGAGGAAGTAGAGCGAGGAAGTGACACGATCATGAAGGACAAGACGGTCCACAGGATTATGGGTGCGCTGGAGGCAAGGTACAAAAGATTCAGACAAGCCAATGAGCAGATATTCTCTACTGACTTTTTCAGAATATGATCAAAATGCTGTGTGTGTAATGGAAAGATCAGTCTGTTGGCTGGTCGGTACCTCCTGGCTCTTTCTGACTCTAGAGAATGGTATTCGTCTGCAACATGGACACACTTCCTTAAGCGTTGCTCGGAACTTGCTACTGAGCACCAGGTAAGCGAAAAAGTTAACAGTAGAATTCAAGCAAGAACCAGTAAAAATGACTCCATAGACGACTTTGAACGTGTTCTTGTATTTCCCATTCACGAAGAAATCAGGGACGAAGTAGTAAGTCACATGAGAACTCACTTGGGGTAGGACCAGAACGACGTAGACGATACAGAGAAACAACAACGTCTTGGTGATCCGGTTGTCTGTCCCAGTCAGCCCCTGTTTCCCTTTCTCCTGCATCTGCAGCCGTTGTCGAGACGCCTGGCGTAGCTTGACGATGGTGATGATGCTGCAAAGAGTGACAACGACGACGAAGGCGGGTTTGACGATCGTACCGAAGATGGCGACCGTTTTCACTGCCAGTCTTTTGTCGAGGGTGAACCAATCCGTGAACGTCATGTAAGCGATGCTGTGATTGGTCAGAGGATCCACTCGCCACTTCACGGTGTAAATCAACAGACTGGGGAGATGCACGACCAGTAGGCCCACATACGTAATGAGTATGGCTGCCAGCATGGGTCTAAATGTGGAAAAGAACAAGACAAAATTGATTTTTCTTCCTTCTGTAACTTACGTTTCCTGTGTGCCAATAGCCATCAACAGGTCTCATCAAATCTTGTAGAATTACTTTGAGTGTGTGTGTGTGTGTGTGTGTGTGTGTGTGTGTGTGTGTGTGTGTGTGTGTGTGTGTGTGTTGTGTGTGTGTGTGTGTGTGTGTGTGTGTGTGTGTGTGTGTGTGTGTGTGTGTGTGTGTGTGTGTGTGTGTGTGTGTGAGTGTGTGTGCGTGTGTGTGAAATATGTGAATATATCCTGATTATACCAAATGGTGCACTGATTCATACCTCAGTTTTATCTTGGCAAGATGTTATATTTTATGAATGATAAAGCTAATTGTTTTAAATAAACTGACAGGCTATATATTTGACTGAATGCAGTGGTCGAAGCAGTAACAGAAGGATGAGGAGTAGCATCTTCAGCAGGAATTGTTGTTGTCGTTATTTTTGCTTTCTTTTGATTTGTTCTTATGTACAATTTCATTCTTGTTAAATGTGTGTCCATGCAAATATTCTATGAAAGGCTACAGATTGAAGAACTAGTAATGTCAGAATGATAGACACGGATTTTATATTTGCCCAAACAGCTTAGGCGACTATACAAAACACAGACACACACAGACACACACATAACACACACACACACACACCACCACCACCACCACCACCACCACCACCACCACCACCACAACCATCAACAAAACAGGTACCAGAGTCCTAAAAGCAAAGCATTTCTGCTTCCAAATGTTTAGTACTATTTGAAATCATGTTCGTTAAAAATTGAATGAAAACTGAATATGGTTTGTACAACCACACTGAAATTTACACAAATTAATGTTGTGCCAAAAATGATGAATTTTCAAGGGAAAAAAATGGCAGATTTTGCTATGGCAGTTTTGTATTCTCTTGTCTAACGTTTAAAGACTGCCTTAATGATTAAAACATTTTCTCCTTTTTTTATTTTTATTATGTTTCATTTTTATGTTTTTTTAAATTATTTTTTATGTTTCCTGTTTTTGTTTTTGTTTTTATATTTGATTTTGTTTTGTTTTGTTTTTGCATTTCTTGTCCAACCAACGTGGCGTCATTTGAACCTCTTTCCTTTAGCAGCATACCTGTAGGTCAGGAGTCTTCCAGCCATGAGTGGCATGACCACAGACAGACAGCGGTCCACACTCATGATGACGATGAGGGCTCCAGACACAAAGCTGGCCCACACCCCGATGTAGACGGTCCTGGAGTTCATCACTGTAAACCAATTGTCGGCCTGCACCGTGCTCCAGGTCTTGATGTAGCAGTTGAACTTCAAAACGAAATGGGTCACCAGATTGATGAGGTCTGCCACAGCCAGCCAGAAGAGGAGCAGGTTGATCCTGTCTGAGAGACCTTGCTGTAACAAATGGCTGTGGGTGAGTCACTAGTCCTTTCATTTGCTCATTTTAAGTGTTTTGTGTTGTGTATTGAAAACCTCAAGATACCCTATTCAATGCATCTTGCTGTAACAAACGGCTGTGGGTGAGTCACTAGTCCTTTCATTTGCTCATTTTAAGTGTTTTGTGTTGTGTATTTAAAACCTCAAGATACCCTATTCAATGCACCTTGCTGTGACAAACAGTTGTGGGTGAGTGACTGTGATGACAGCGCTGTCATGGTCCTTTCATTTACTCATTTTAACTTTTTGTGCAATTAAAACACTCAAGATACCAAACTCAATATACCTTCTTGTAACAATCGGCTGTTGGTGAGTGACTGTTTATTTATTTACTCATTTTAAGTGTTGTTTCATCAAAAACAAGATACCCAATTCAATCACAGCACCTTGCTTTAACAATTTGTTGTAGGTGAGCGACAGCAACGACAGTGGTATCATGGTCTTTTTTTATCCACTTATTTAAAATGTTTTGTAAGCAAAATCTGAAGATACCCAGTTCAACGCACCTTGCTGTAACAATCGGCGGTGGGTGAGTGACCGTGGTGACAATGGCGTCATCGTCATTTTATGTATTCATTTTAAGTGTTGTGCAATTAAAAAAAGACCTCAAGGTACCCTGTTTAATGCACCTTGCTGTAACAATCGGTTGATGGTGAGTAACTGTAATGACAGTGGTATGCTGGTCAGTTGTTAATTTATTCACTTTAAGTGTTTGTACGACCAACAACTGTAGATATCATATTCAATGCACTTTGCTGTAACGATCGGTTGAGAGTCAGTGACCGTTCCTTTTATTTATTCATTTTAAGTGTTTGTGCAACCAAAAAGCTCCAAACACCTAGTTTAATATACCTTGCTGTAACAATCGGCTGTGAGTGAGTGATTGTGATGACAGTAGTATCATAGTCTTTTTTTTTTCTCTCATTTTAAGTGTTTGTGCGATCAAAACCTCAAGACTTAGCTTAATGTACCTAGCTGTACCAATCGGTTGAGGGTGAGTGACTGTGATGACAGTGGTATCCTGGATATTTTGAAACTTATTTTAAGTATTTGTGTAGTAAAAGAAATAAAAGACTCACCATACCCAACTTAATGTACCTTGCTATTAACAATCAGCTGTGGATGAGTGACTGTGATGACAGTGATATCATGGTCTTTATTTTTTTTAACGGATTTCAAGTGTTTGTGCAGTAAGAAACTCGAGATTCCCTATTGAATGCCCCTTCCTGTAACAATGAAAGCTGGAGGGAAAGAGAACGCTAGGTAGACAGACCCAGGGAGAAAATATTGGACGGACATGCAGGGTGGCTGAGGACAGAGAAGGTGGAAGACCCACAAACGAAGAACGTCTGTAGATGTGATATGGAACAAAAGTGAGAGAAAAGGTACTATTCTACCGAATCGTGCGAACAACAATCGAAATAGGACAGGGGTAGGCTACTGAAGCGTTTCAACCTTCGTATTTT
>JAPXFY010005804.1:0-14102 GCA_030674185.1 Monoplex corrugatus
ATTTCACCCCTAACACCGCAATACGGATGCCCCCCCTGTCCTTTAATCATTTTCCTGTGTTTTCCCAAAAACCGCAAAAAGACCGGGTTATTCCCTTTTTCCATGCCCTTATTCAGGCAAAAAGTGCCTCTTGACACCTAACTTCAAAGTAAACGTTCCGGCCCCCCAAAAAAGCCACGAAGAGCCCTGGGCGAACAACCCGGGGAAACTTTGGGTGGGAAAAGTACACGCAGTGACCGCCGCGAGGGCGGGCCGCCGCCCATGCCTGGATCCAACTACGAGCTTTTAAAACGCAAAAACTTTAGTTTTCGCTATTGGAGCTGGAATTACCGGGCTGCTGGCACCAGACTTTCCCCAATAGATCCTCGTTAAGGGTTTAAAGTGTACTCATTCCTTACGGGGCCCCAAAAGGCGTATTGTTATTTTTCGTCCTACTCCCCGTGCCAGGGTGGGGAAGTTGCGCGCCGTGCCCCTTTCCCTTTGGGTGTGGGAGCCCTTTTTCATGCTCCCTCCGGAATCGAACCCTGATTCCCGCTACCCCTTTCTAACTTTGGGGGGAAAACACGTACCATCGTCATTTGATGGGGGAGACTTTGAAAGATGCGTCGCGGCCGAGGCCAGCGTCGGCACAAAGTTATCCAGATCCCAAAGGCGGCGAACCCGACGGTTTTTTAACTAATAAAAGCGCTCTTTTCCCGGGGGTCGGGTGGTAGGTGTTTTTGCTCTAAATTTCCACAGTTATCCAAGTAAAATTTTGGATCACAAGGAACCTCGATGATTTAATGGCCATTTGCGGGTTTTACCGTACAGGGGGTAATTAGACATGCATGGCTTAATCTTTGAGACAAACTATGAATACTGCAGGGGTCAAACCGAATGCAACCCCAAAAAAGCATTAGGGCGGTCAACACAACGAGTCCCGGGGGGGTGGGTCAAACACCCTCGAACCCCCACAGGGCCCCCAAAACCCCCTCTCCCAAGACCAAAACGGTCAGCAGGGTTGGGGCCCCTACCACGAGGGTTTTTAAATCGTGGGGGAACCCCCGTCAGCGGACCACCGTGAATGGAGGGACGTTCGAGGAGCTTCACCCCTTCCGGGGCCCGCTCGGGAGGGGGGTCGGAAAAAGACGCCGGGGTGGCGCCCCCTTTCCCCCGTCCCCCGGGGGGGGGTCCGGTTTTTCGGCAGGGGGTGGGTTTTTGTGAGACAAAAAGGGGTTGGCAACCCCCCCCCTGCAACCCCAGCACCCCTGCCGACAATCGGAAAACCCCCCCCGCTCACTTCCCCCGCAAAAACGCCGGTTTGAGACAGCGCGTTTTCGGGAAACCGTGCGGCGTTCACTGTAAAAGGGGCGAGGGTCCGTCGTTTTAAAAGGGGAAAAAGGAGCGGAAAAGGGGTTTTCTCGCTGGCCCTCTTCTTTTCGGGCGGAGACCCAAGCATCCCCCCGACCCTCGGTCAGGAGAAGGGAAAGCAGCACGCTTTCCCCCCCCCGTCGTCAAAAGTGACAAAAACCCTTTTAGGGCCCCCAACGTACGGAAAGGTATCCCTCTTGAAAAGGGGGGTGAAAAGACCGACCCCTTGCGCATCACCTGGGGACTCGCAGACGGAAGCACGGCAAATCAAAGGGGGGCCCCTGCTAAAAACAGCCAAACCCCCCAAAACTGACTCCCGACTCGCCGCCGAGGGCCTCTATATCGCCATGTCGAAAGGGGGAGGGGAAAACGCGACCCGGCTGGGCCGTTGCCGGAGGCTTTAGAAAAAAAGGCCGGGCCCAGGCGAAACAGAAGTTTCGCGGGCCCCAGCCTCGCTCCCGGCCCGGGCACTTGGTTTAGCAACCCACACCCCCTCATTAAGGGGACACTTGGCAGTGGGCGGGGTGCCCCGGTGGCCCCCCAAAAACCACGAGGGGGTTTAAAACGCGACCCTTTGGCGGGCCGTATCGGGGGTTTTTGCTTTAAGGGATGTGCACCAAAAAACTGGGCAGTGGTAGGCTCCGTTAAAAGGGGCCGTCTTTGACGTGGGGGTGTGCGGTGGGGGAGGAGAAGGAGAGGCATGGGAAAGATGTGAGCAGGTGTGCCCTGGGGGAAGGGGCAGCAGGTCACCGGGGGCCTGCTGTGACAGTGCAGGACTGCTGAAAAGGGTTTAAAGGAAAGCCCAAGACAGCACCCTTTTTTGGCAAGCCAAAAGCGGGCAAAGATGACTGAATAAAAAAGCAAATTAGGAAAGCAGCAGTAACCCTACAGTACAGCAAGGCGAAGAAGACAGGGAGGTCAGCCGAGCAGGAGAGGCAGTGTGTTTGCAAGGGGGTTGTTTCCCCTTTGGGATGGACGGGAAAATTTTTGTTTTGTGTTTTGTGTGTGGTGTGTGTGTGTTGGTGTGTGTTTTGGGGCGGATTGAGGGGGGGGGAGACGGCGTTACGTTACGTGAGTGGGTTAGACTGATGCAAAGGACTTATTTTTGGCAGGGAGAGGGGGGGTACTTACCCGGGTACATGCTTTGCGGTGGGTGGTGACCCCCGGGGGGGGGCGGCAGCCGGGCGGGGAGAGGGCGAAGGCAGCATGGACGGGTGGGCGGGGGGCCCACTGCGAAAGGCAATGAGTGGCAATAAAAATCGATCGTTGCAGACAGACAAAAACCCCCAACACCACACACAACCCGGAAGAAAAGACACAGAAGATGGTACTAATGAGAGGTAAAAGAAAAGCAACCGGGAAAAGAACTTGTTTTCAATGAAGGTTTGCAGTATGTCAGACAGCAGCACCCTATTTGTGAAATGAAAAAGAAGTGGACACTGCATTGAAGCAGTTTGGGGGTGGTACTCAGGACAGATTTTTAAAAAAAAATAAAAAAAAAAACAAAAACAACAAGGGGATGTGATGCGAAGACACATGTTTGGAGGTTTTTTCCCTTTTGGGGGTGATGGTGGGTATGCGAGTGGTGGTTTTGGGGGAACGAACGTGCTTGAAGAAAATACTACTGGGTGACTAGAAGCAAACATACATACTGACTTTTTTTTTATGACCAAAAAAAGAGAGGAAGAGAAGAGAGAGAGGAGATGTATGTCCCTTTCAGGACACCCTTTAAAATAAATATTTTTATTTTTATAATTTTTTATTTTCGTTCATATATATATTTTTTTTTTTTTTTTTTTTTTTTTTTTTTTTTTTTTTTTTTAAGTTCTCTTCCACGACCGGGGGGCCGCCTTTGCGTTTGGATGAGTCTGGTTCTGGCTGGCTTTTTACTGTGGTTGCACCCTGGCAGTTTTTAAAAAGCTTCTTTTCCCACCCCTGGTTGAATGTCTCTATCAAGTATTCCTCTGTGGGGCATGCTTTCTCTGCTGATTGTTGTTTCCCCTCTTTTTTATTTCCTTTTTGGTGGAGCTGGAATTTGGGCTTTTTTACACAAGGGGACAGCTTTTTTTTGGGTGAGTTGTTGGGTTTTTTTTGGCTCTTTTTATAAATTTTTTTTTAGTGGGAAAACTTGTTTGGGATATTTAGAGCGGATGTTTTTCAGGTTGATTGTTGATGGTGTTGTTTTGTTGTTTTTTTTGGGGGCCCGGGGCACAAAAGGGTGAGGGCCAGGCGCAAACGGGCCTGTCTCTATAATTTTTAGGCCCCCCTTTTTACCCTTTTCTTGGCTGTGTATCTCTTTTTTTTTTGTTTTGGGCAAGGTTCTTTTCCTACATTTTGGGTTGGGCCAAGTTTGTCTTTTCTTCCACGGGAAAGACTTGTTTTTTTAGGTTTAGATGCCCTTGATGTATAATGCCGGTAGCCTTTCAGCAATTTTTAGGTTGATAGCGGGGTATGATGAGGGGGAGCTTGGAGGGGTTGCAGATTGGGTTTTTTGTTGTTGTGGGCGGGGGGTGGGAAAAGGTGTAGACAGGGGGGGGGGGTGTTTTGTGTGGTGAAAGAGGAGATTGTGTTTAGTGAATGATATATATCGGCAGGTGTTGTTGTGGGCGACGGTGTTGTTTGTGGTGGGGGGGAAGGGGGAAAAGGGATTGTTTGCCCTTTGGGTAGATGAGTTGTGTTGAAAGGGGGGATTTTTGGGGGGGGCCTGCGTGGTGTGGGTATGGTTGATGTTTTTTTTGAGGGGTGGTGTTGGGGCCGCCCCAAGGGGCCTTTGTTTGTTAGACAGGGGGGGGGGGGGGTGAGAAGCATGTGTAACCATGGGGGGGTGTTGAAGGGGGGACACTAAAAAGGGGGAAAGGAGGGAAGGCGTGTTTAAATTTGTGCCCCTACCCTTTTCAGCCCCCTGTAAGAAGACGGGGGGGGGTGGGAGAGGTTTTGGTCCAGCCCTTTTTTTTCCCGGCCTTCCCAAACAGGCGGCGGCCGGACCCGACACTTCTTAAAGGGTCTCTTTGAAAGAGGCGGGGCGGGGGCAGTAGTACAGCGCGCGACGGTTTTGCGGGCGTGGAAGCGTGTGTCCCGCCCCTTTTCCCCTCGGTACCCGCGTGGAGGGTTGGGGTGAGTAGGGTTTTTTTTTTTTATTTTTTTGTTTGTTGGGGGGACATTTTGTGCTAAGTTGGGTCAAGTGATTTTCAAAGCCTCCCCCCCGTCACCCGGGATGAAAAAGGGGCGGGACAGCAGCGCTGACTACTACTCCACGTAACGGTGTCCCCCCTCCTCTTATATTAAAAAAGGGGGGGTAGTTTCAGTTTTAAATATAGAGGCCCTTTGGGCCAGGAAGAGAGAAGTGTGTCCGTCTTGCGATCGGACAAATCTCCCGGTCCAGGTGGGCTCATGACGCGTGAGGTGGCCCCTTTCTAGTACGACACCCCCACCGAGAATAGGCGTTACGAAAAGTTTTTGGGACGCCACTGATGGGGGGAAAATCGTTTTTTTGGGCCCCCCCGCGGTGCTCGGCGCGACGGCCAAAGACCAAGTACTGGGCTTCACCACCGCGGACGCCCTGCCGGGCCGTCCGGTGTATCGTTGCCCCCCGACGCGGGCGGCACTAAGGTATCTTTAAAAAATCGGGCGGGTTCTGATTGAGGGTTCAGTCAAAATCCTCGATGGTCCCTGACCATTGGCTTATCACCCAAAGCCGTAAACCAAAAAGTCGAATCTGCGGTTCCCTCGTACTGGCAGAATTAGTAGCAACGATGTCACAGTGGGTAAAAACAACCTGTCCAGCGGTCTAAACCCCGCTCACGTTCCCCCTTGTGGGTTTTAACAAACCAACCTTGGGGAATTTGCTTCGCAAAGAAGGAGAGCCGACATCGAAGGATCAAAAAGCAACGCGTTGACCCTTGGCGCCCCAAGAGTTATCCCCGTGGAACTTTTTGCACCTCTTTCTTAAAAACTCCCAAAGTCAAAAGGACGATAGGGCCCCCGCTTTTACGGTCTTATTCTACTGAAAAACAAAAAAGCGAGGGTTTTTTGCCCTTTTACTCTACGCGAGGGTTTCCGTCCCCGCTGAGCCGCTTGGACACCTGCGTTTCCCTTTTTACGATTACCGCCCCAGCAACTCCCCGCCTGACACGTCTTCAAGCGGATCGCCCCCCGGGGACAAAAGGGCGGGAGCTTAATTCCGAAGCTAGGGGGGTTGGCCCCGCTTTTCCGCTCGACGAATAAGTAAAAAAACGTAAAAGTAGTGGGATTTCAAGGGCGTGGCGTCCCCTATGCTACACCCTCTAATGCTCTTCACAAAGTCGGGCTAGAGTAAGCTCAACAGGGTTCTTTCCCCGCTGTTCCGCCAAGCCCGTTCCTTGGCTGTGGTTTTCGCTAGATAGTAGATAGGGACAGGGGAATCTCGTTAATCCATTCATGCGCGTCACTAATTAGATGACGAGGCATTTGGCTAATAAGCTTGGAGGAAGATCAAAACCCCTCTTTCCCCCGTCTTTCAGCCCCGGTGGGAAAGTCTCGTTTTCGGAACACCTGGACTACCTATTTCGCTGTGACAAGAGACACAAAAGGTGTAGCGAGTAACTACGTTAGGCGGCCCGCGTAAAGGACATGTCCATGAAAATTTTGGGAGGAGACGAATCGTTCCCCCCAGGGCTCTCAGAGACAGTGCTTTGGCACCAGCCTTTCGGCAAAAATGTTCTTTTTGTCTCAGGAGCCAGTCGTTGCTCTTGCACCAGCCCCCTCTTGCCCCGACGGGCAATCCTTCTATGAGGACTTTTGGTTCCTTCACATCGGCAAGTACGGTCAATTAGGGCCGGTGCAAGGCATTGGTATTTGGTTGCCTTGGCCCGCCTGGCTTTCGCCAGGTTTCCCCTTTGCTGCCATCCCAATCGACGGTGGGGTTCAACTAGGATTGGCAGTGTCCCTTCGCACCAAGACAAGATCTGGTCGTAGGGCAGAGCGTCAACTTTAAAGGTAGGCTCCCAGTGGACCTTCCAGCCTCCCCCTGCCCCCTTTTTTTCGCGAGGACAAAAACATACCGACTCGTGGCGCTTTATTCTCGCTTTCTTCACCACCGCACACGCTCCGGAAATTGTCAACCGCCCTCCTTTGGTTTTGCCCAAAATCGACGGAAACGTAGCGGTCAGGCCAGGAGTAAAACCTGGCCATGACTTCCCTTGTTGGGTACTATTGGTCCGGAGCTGTAATGCGGCGGTGAATTCGCCACTCGTGTACGTCCTGCCCTTCAGCCAGTGGTTGGCAGCAGGAGGGTAGGCCCAGTTGACGACTCCCTTCCCCTGCACTGGCTGTTGGGCCCATTCTTTGTGGGGGGTATTCGCTCTGGCAGGGGAAGTCACGGTCAACGACTCTTGAGGGATCCCAAGGGCCCCCACTTAACGGCGATGTATTCTCAGTGGGGTCCACCATGCCCTTTAGGATCTTTTCCTCACATCTCGGGGCATGTGTCACTAGCTCGATCAGCCCTAGAAAACCCCCCCTTCGCAGTGGTGGTAGAAACAGATGATTCGTTGTTTGCTCTGGGGGGTGCAAGCAAAGCTTAACCTCCCTGCGGACCAACGAATCCAGCTCACACATATGCGTTTTTGGAGCTTCGGTGTTGATCAGGGCTGAGGCGAGCTCGGAAGCACGGTGTCCCGCCAGATTTCCAACCGCTGTTCTGGTTTAAGCGGTGCCTTCCGTAAATTTTTTCGCCCCATACCCGATCGGACCCCCAGTTCAGGACGCTCCAGGCCAATCCAGGGACCGAAACTGCTTACCGAGATATGTAGTTTTCTGGTCGGGCGCAACCCATGGGACTGGTTGCTCATGGCCAGAAAGGGGTTTATCATCGTTTTACCGTGAAAGTTTTGCCCGTGATTTCACAAGAAAGGCGCAGCTTTTGGTTAACGTTCAATTGCAGGCCGACCGCGTCGCAGAAGCGGGACACAAGTCTCAGATTCCGACGCATCCCAACTTGCGATCGACTGAGCACTGCTGTGTCATCCGCGTATCCCATGGCCACGACTGGTGTTCTCGTCCTGCATTCCAAGCTACGCCTTTTTCCTCTAGCAGGCAGAAGAGAGGGTCCATCGCTATGTCAAAGAGGACGGCGAAAGTGGGTCACCTTGCTTGACTCCACTCCGTATCTGTATGGGACCCGTCACACCCCCTCTGACTGTGAAACGAGTCGATGCACCTTCGTACATATCCCGATCACCTCACAGAGGTGCTTGTGATCCCGAACCTCTCCATTCCTTTCCGGACCAGGTCATGTGAAACAGTGTCAAAAGCTTTGGCCAAGTCCAAAAAGGGCCACGCTAATGTACCCTCTTCTTTTTGGCCCCCTCTGATGATTCCGCTTGGGGAGGATGGTATTTCTCACTCACCCCAGGGGCTGGGATGAACCCTCTTTGGACCGGGTTCAGGGGTTGGGGATCAGAGAGGCCTTTCCCAAAAAATTTGGCATAAAGGCGTGTGAGGACGCTGCCGATTGTGAGCGGTCGCCAATTTCCTATGTCTTCCAGCCCCTGCTTCTTTTTGGGAAGCAGGATGCTGCGGGCCTCCTTTAGGTATGGCGGATCTTTTTTGGGCATGTACCAGATGTTAAAGACAAATCGACAGGGGGATCCCGTCCCCACACTTTGCCTTTATTCGATGGGCCGCTACCCATCTGGACCAGCTGCCGTCATTGCTTTGGTGTCCTTTAAAGCTCTAATGACCTCTTTTGATGTTATGTGCTGGCCCAAGACGTCACGCCCTTCGTCTGTGACTCCCCGCCGGGGCGGTGGAAAGATGTTCAATTCCACTCCGGGAGACTGCCTCTCAAACTTTCCTTGTAGGCCTGCTCTACCTTTGCCGGGGGTATGTCACATCCGGCCGTTATGGTGGTCATCGAGGACAGTCCGGATGGCATTGCGTCTGTTCGACTGCCAACTTTGCTGCAAGGCGCGGTACTTGTTGGCTTTCTGGTTGCCCTCTTACTCCACTTCTTAGACCTTCGGGGTTTGCCATGATGGAGCCTCTCAACGTTCGGCCCTATATGCTCCCCCCCAGAGGGTTCTTTCTGCAGAGCAGCGGAGAGTTCACTCAGTATGTCGAGCATAGCTCCGTCATCATCCTCGCCATCCTCTACCTTCCTCAAGATGTCCATAGCCTTGCTACGAACCGGGTCACTCAACATCGCTTCAGTGTATAGATGTGAGACTGGGGTCTTCATGCCAACTTTGGGTTGCACAGCTCAGGGTAGAGTAGACCCTGGTAGGACTTGGAGGTTCAGTAGTGCCTTCTGAGCGAGTGCAGGAACCGGAGATCTTCTGGTGAGCCTTCGATCTCTTCTATCCGAGATCTGTTTTACTGTGAAGGTATACCCAATTTGCTCCATTCTCACCCGCACTCGCTCCAGGTGTCCTCTTCCCTGTCCGGTCTCCTTCAGAATCAGGGCCAGGGCTCTAGAAGAGTCTTCATTCCAGAGCGGTGTTTTCCCTACCGCTCTAGCAGTCCTCTTCTTCTCCTTCTCTACCACAGGAGCGCAATGCGCTTCGCGTTCGCCAGACACGGGTGCCTATGGCGAATATGCTGCCCCAAACCAATCTTTGTCTGGAATGTCATTGGGCATGACTCACATTGATGGGATGCGAGTCGGGCATTGGCATGCAAATGTGCCCCCTGCACTTTCCTGCATGAACCTCCACACCATGCAGATTCCCTCCGCGCCCACATCTACGACACCTGAAGATGAGCTCTATGCCCTTGTGCTGGTCACGAAAGTGGCCAGCTAACTTGCGCAGCGTTGCGAATTCCCTGTTGCAAATTTCGCAATTCCAGGCTGTGGACGGTATGAGGATGGAGAAGCCACCTTCTCTTTCTACGAGGTCGGTGTTATTGACCTCTCCTGTTTCATCGATGGTGGCTTCTCCGACGTCTTTCATGAAGTTTGGTCTTACGACCAAGATAGTCTTTCCACCCACCCTTCTTGGAATAGCACAGGGTGGGTAGACAAGGTGGACATGTCCCGTTCGCAGGCCGATCACGCGAAACCAGGGAACGGGACTCCATAGGTTCTCGAGTCTGAGTTGTCCTTGGCCCAAGTCCGTGGTACACGGGATCGTCGCGCCATTGCTCCTCCGTGCACCTAATGGGAGAGGTCCTGGGCGGGTGCCGTCCATGCTCCCATACCCTACTCCCATAGCAGTTTAATGAGTTGCCAGCTCTGTGATAGAATTTACAGACTTTCTCCATGATTTTGTTAGGCGGACCTGCTCGCTGTCTTCTCCAATCGAGTATAGCCCACCTCTGACTGCGGTTCCCCGCAGCCAGTGTGGATCTTATCGGAGATGCTCATGGTACTCCACAGGTCCGGGTACTCTGTTCCTCATGGAGGGGACGGACAACCCCGCACCCAACTCAGCACTCCGTATAAAACAGGGAAAACCACGTGAAGGTCGCTGAGCTGGGGACTTAGCGCTGGAGAGGCCATTTTCAGTGTGCTCTCAGGCTTGGCCTGAGGCACCTGCGGCGATCACAGCACCCTGTGGGTTGAGAGGCTGCGGACAGACGGTTTAGACACGTATTTCCTTATATTGCGCATTCTTCCCACTTACCTGTTGAGCAGAACGCACCCCCCGACCAGTTTGTCGCCAGAACACCGAGGTGTCCCCAGCTAACGGCGGTGCCACGGGAGGCCAGTCTGAAGGGGGCTTGCAGGCAGCCCTACCATGTCCGTGGGGTGGGAGTTAACTTATCCCCTGCATGAGCTTCAATGGACCTATGCTTCCCCCATCCTGGTGCACTCGGACTTACCTGCCTGGGTGATCAGAGGCTTATACCATCGCATTGACACCCTTGGCGACTCAGTCTATATGGCGGAAACATATTAAGACTGGAGTAACTATGTCTTGAGTACCAAGAAGATATTAAGAGAGTCATAGTTACTCCCGCCGTTTACCCGCGCTTGATTGAATTTCTTCACTTTGACATTCAGAGCACTGGGCAGAAATCACATTGCGTCAACACCGAGTGATGGCCATCGCAATGCTTTGTTTTAATTAGACAGTCGGATTCCCCTGGTCCGTACCAGTTCTGAGTTGACTGTTAAATGCCAGCCGACGTGAACGGCCGAAGCCGCCACCTAGCTGAGCGGTCACGGGAAGGTTGAACCGGCGATCCGAACTCGGCCCCCGCACCTCCCCCGTGAGAGAAGAGGGGAAGGCCTCGCCCAGCCCGCGGCCGTCCCGAAACCCGCTTCACACTCCAGCCCGACTGACCCAGTCCTCAGAGCCAATCCTTTTCCCGAAGTTACGGATCCAATTTGCCGACTTCCCTTACCTACATTTGTTCTATCGACTAGAGGCTGTGCACCTTGGAGACCTGCTGCGGATAGGGTGGCCCTGGCAGGGAAAATCACCCCGTCCCCGGGGGATTTTAAAGGGCCCGCCCGAGACCCCGGCCCCGCAGGCCGGGTGCTTTGGGGGAACCCCCGTGTCCTCCCCGGGGCAAAGCCGATTCCGGGGAGCGACCCCCCTTACAAAGAAAAGAGAACTTTTCCCCGGGGCCGGCCGAGTCCCCCACTTCGTTTCTTTCCCCGCAAAAGGCCCCGAGGACCTCCCGTGTCCGGTTGGGGGAATAAAACCGCCCCCTTTCGATAAGAGACCCTTTTTATTTATTTTAAACAAACAAAAACAGTGCTTCGTTTCGAACGGTTTCCTATCTTTTGGGACCGATGACCCTGTTAAACTGCTGTTCAATGGAACCCTTCTCCCTTCAGTCTTAAAAGTTCTCTTTAAATATTTGCTACTCCACCAAGACTGCGCCTGCGGCGGCTCCACCCAGCTCGCGCCCCAGGTTTTGGCGCTCCCCGCAGGGGCCCCTCCTATCGCTTCAGTTTGGACAGGGGGGGTTTAACCCCCCCCCCGAGATCCCGAAGCGGTCGGTTGGGTCTGACGCCCAGCGCCACCCATTTTCGGGGGGTTGATTCGGCGGGGTGAGTTGTTCCACTCCTTGGGTTCCGACTTCCCATGGCCACCGCCTGCTTTTATATCGCCCAACCCCCTTTTATGGTGTCTGATGAGGTCAACGTTGGAACCTTAAACCGGCCCTTTTTGGGTTTTCACCCCACAGGCCAGTTCTGCTTCCAAAAATGGCCCACGGGGCCCCACTTCAAAGGCCCGGGCTCCAAGGGGCGAGTCGGACTTCTTCCCATTTAAAGTTTGAGAATAGGTTGAGGTCTTTTGTCCCCAAGGCCTTAATCATTCGTTTTTCCCCGGATAAAACTGCGTACCGAGTCCCGCTACCCTGAGGGAAATTCGGGGGGAACCAGCACTAGATGGTTCGATTAGTCTTTCGCCCCCATACCCCCAAATTTGGCGATCGTTTGCACGTCAGAAACGCTGCGGCCCCACCAAGTTTCCTTGGCTTGTCCACTCAGCATAGTTCACCCTCTTTCGGGGCCCGTGCCGCTCATGCTCCCCCTCACCGAAAAAGCGGACGAGAGGGCCGGTGGTGGCCCCCTAAAAGAAAAAAAGGGATCCACCTGAGCAACGGCAGAGACCGGCCCTCGTTTCACTTCGCCTTCGGGGGTTTTGTACGACCCCAACGACTCGCGCGCAGTTTGATCCTTGGGCCGTGTTTCAAAACGGGTCGGGTGGGGGGCCCCACCCTTCGCCACCCACCCTGTGCCGGCGGGGCCCACCCCCAAATCCATCCAGGGAAGCGGTGGGGACACGGTTCCCAGTCTCTGCCGTCGGGACATCCCGGGGGGGCGAGGCGGCCCGACGCCCGGGGGCTCCCGGTCCCCGAGCGGGGTCGGGACAGGCGGGGCTATACCCATGCAGGCCGAAGCGCACACCCCCCCCCCCGGCCCCTTTGACCCCCCGGAACCGGTCGTGGCGCTCTGCCCCCCGGAAATGCAACGGTCCCGGGCCGGCCCCGCAGCGGCGAGTCCTAAAAGATTCAGCCCCGCCGCAGGCGCGGCGAACCTTCGGTTATTCCCCGGGCCGACTTTTCGGACCACCCGTTTTCCTCTAGGGGGTTTCACGTTCGTTGAAATCTCTCTTCAAAGTTTTTTTCAATTTCCCCCACGGTACTTGTCCGTATCGGACTCGTGCCAGTATTTAGCCTTGAGGGGTTTACCCCCCGCTTTGGGCTGCATTCCCAAACAACCCGACTCGGGAGACGCTCGCAGCCGACCGACCAGTAGCCAGTAAAGGCCTGACACCCACTCTGGGAGAGGCCCCGATCAGGAGGACTTCGGCCACCGGTGCGGACGACAGTTGACGTCCATTACACCACAGTTCCCGCCGGCGCAGTGCCGGTTTGATTCGGTGCTGGGCTGGTCCCGCTTCACTCGCCGTTACTGAGGGAATCCTTGTTAGTTTCTTTTCCTCCGCTTAGTGATATGCTTAAATTCAGCGGGTAATCTCGTCCGATCTGAGGTCGGAAATCAGAAATCGGGGCCAACACTTGCAAGCTTCCTGGGTCTTCAGAAGGGTTTTTAGGTCAGGGATCGATCGAGAAGGCATGTTTGGCATAACCAGTCCGAGCCATGTCCTTCTCGCGCGAAACCCCCCTTCCTGACGAGGAGAAGACGAGAGCCCTCCTCCTCCCCCCCTTGCCTTTATTTTTGCTTTCCCTGGTCGACCGAGCCCCACACAACAAAGTTGGGGGAGTTCAGAAGACACACAACGGACTGGGATTCCCAAAAAAGACCAGGGGGACCAAGAAGAAGAACCGACAAGAAAGAGCCCCGATGAGGAAACGGGCCCGTCACACACACACACCTCTCTGCCGGTTTCACCCAGCAGGAGGTCAGTTCGGAGCCCGGTCTCGATTTAGAGCCACGGAGCCAAGAAAAGGCTACGAGGAGCTCAATGCGCCAGAACACGGAGCCTCCGGCGATGGGTAGAACTTCGCCGACCCTCAGACGGGCGTGGCCAAAGGACGGACCCTTGGCCGCAATATGCGTTCAAAGTGTCGATGTTCAATGTGTCCTGCAATTCACATTAGTTCACGCAGCTGGCTGCGTTCTTCATCGACGCACGAGCCGAGTGATCCACCGCCTAAAGTTGTTTCCATTTTCTTTCTTTCGAGCTCCAGCAAGCCGTCAGCTCCGACCGACAAGAGGCAACTCTGCGATCGAGCACGACAGTTTGCAGGTTTTCACGCAAAAAACAAGAAATGCGATGGTATGAAAAAAAAAAAAGCACGGGGGCGGCACAGGGACACTCTGGCTTCCCTTAACCCCCCTGTCTCCATAATACGGACAGAGACGGGAGGGAAAGATAACCCGAGAAATATCCCGTTGGTTGCGCTCTTTAAACCTTCGCCAGGCACAAAGGCTGAGGGCGAGAAGAGCCTCTCCTGGCGGTCAAGAGACCGGCACGCACAGGCGGCTGTTCGTTAACAGGACACGCACCTCCCTCCTGCTTCCCTGACGAGCGTACCGACGGCCGCAGCCCGGCATCCCGAACAGGCCAGGTACCCCACAGGTCACAGTTTCGGGGGAGAGCCAAGGCCGGCTCCAGAAGGAAACACCGGCCCCATCGAGGACTTGGTGGTCTCCCCTTTGCATTCGGCCAAACAAACACGATGCGATGTGTTTTTGGAAACCGTTAATGATCCTTCCGCAGGTTCACCCACGGAAACCTTGTTACGACTTTTACTTCCTCTAAACGATCAAGTTCGAGCGTCTTCTCGACCCACGGCGCCCCCCGGTAAAGGGCGGGCCGAGACCAATCCGAGGCCCTCATAAACCGTTC
>JAPXFY010005805.1:0-14100 GCA_030674185.1 Monoplex corrugatus
TTTTGTCACCAGATCTGTTTTCACTAATAGCGAAAACATCAAGAGAAACCTAGAAGAAGACCCTGGATTAAAGGTTGGAGGGAAAATGATAAACAACATTCAGTACGCAGATGACACTGTGCTAATTGCAGAAAATGAAAGGGACCTACAAAACCTTGGGAATATACTAGAAATAGAAAGCAAAGGTAAGGGGCTGGAACTAAACAGCAGGAAGACTGAAGTCATGGTGATCAGTAAAAAACATGAAATCCCCTAATGCAAAATAACAGCAAATGGCACAACCTTGACACAGGTTAATAAGTTCAAATACCTGGGAACGGTCATTTCATCAGACGGCAGATGCAAATCGGAAATAGCTGGCAGAATCGGCCAAGCCAAAACAGCATTCAAGAAGATGACAAGCATTCTTACCAACAAATGCCTATCAATTAACATCAGAAGAGAGTCCTTGAATGTTATATAGAACCAATACTGTTGTACGGATGTAAGGCCTGGACAGTCAGCAAGCAAAGCCAGAGCAGGATCGAGGTGGCCGAGATGTGGTTTCTCAGAAGAATGTTAAGAGTTCCATGGACAGCAAAGAAAACAAACGAGACAGTCTTGATGGAGGCAGACACAAGTAGATCACTCATAAGGAAGATTAGGAAAAGACAAGCAACATTTATAGGCCATTTTATGAGGAAGAGGGATTTGGAGCACCTGGTCACAACGGGAAAGCTGGAGGGAAAGAGAGCACCAGGTAGACCCAGGGAGAGAATGCTGGACGGACTTGCAGAGTGGCTGGGGATGAAGAGGGTGAGGGAGATGCTGGGGGCAACGAGAGATAGAGATGGTTGGAAGTCCATGGTAGCCAACGCCATGCGGCAGGGCACCTGATGATGATGATGATGATGATGAGTCAAGAACTCCCTGCCGAAAATAGCTGATCGAAGTGACGAGGGATATGAATGCTTGCTGATTCTCCACCTCCACATGTCTAATGGCTCAGTCACTCTTATAAGCGCCTATGTTCTTATCCTGACGTCTCCACCAGAGGCAAAGGACAAGTTCTATGCTAACCTCAGTGATAATATCAAGAATATCCCTAGAAAAGAACACTTTACCCTCCTGGGTGACTTCAATGCCAGGATGGATGCTGATCACGACTCTTGGCCTTCCTGCCTGGGACATTTCGAACTTGGCAAAATCAATGAAAATGGGCAGCGCCTCCTGCAGCTTTGTTCCTATCATGGCACCTGTGTGACAAACTCTTCTTCTAGATGAAGCCTCAACACAAAGCATCATGGCAATATCCTCGATCAAAATATTGGCACTAACTGGACATGATCATTGTCAGGCAAACAAGCCTTAAAATCATGCTTCTTATCTGCACACACCATAGCGCAAACTGCAAGACAAACTACTCAATAGTGTGTTGCAAGATCAGATTACAACCTAAGAAGTTTCACCATACCAAACAAGGGAGGAAGCCTAGTATCAACACCTCCAGTTTCCAGAGAAAGGTGAGGAATTTGCCAAGTCTCTCAAAGGTGCTCTATCCACAGACCAACCGCACAGCTCTGCCTTGAGAAATGGGACCACCTCTGGGAGACCATTCACAAAACAGCTTTAGGTATCTTTGGGAGAGTGACTTCCAAGAACAATGACTGGTTTGAAGCCAAGTCCAATGAGATGACGCCCATTATTGATGCAAAACGTGCTGACCTTACTGAATACAAGTGCTCCCCAAGACAGAAATCCCTGCAAGCATTCAGAGCTGCCAGGAACAAAGTGCAGCAGACAGCAAGAAGATGTGCCAGCGAATATTATTATTATTATTATTATTATGAACATTTAGTACGCCTAATCAAATTAATGCCCTAGGCGTTAACAATGGCAAAACATATAACCGAAATCACAAGCACGCACACACACGCCCACAAACACACACACGCACACACACACACACACACACACACGCACACGCACACACACACACACACACACACACACACACAGCACGACATGCAAATGCAATGACACATTGACACTAAGACATTATAAAGCCAACATTACG
Source organism: Monoplex corrugatus (assembly GCA_030674185.1). Taxonomy (NCBI): domain Eukaryota; kingdom Metazoa; phylum Mollusca; class Gastropoda; order Littorinimorpha; family Ranellidae; genus Monoplex; species Monoplex corrugatus. The sequence goes on from JAPXFY010005805.1 coordinate 2,057, forward strand.
TTACATGGGGGGAGGGGGGCAGAAATTACCAGTTATTTGGGAAACAGATGAGTTTTGAGGGAGCGTTTGAATGTGGACAGAGAGGGTGAGTATCTGAGTGAGCGAGGTAGCCGATTCCAGATAGTTGGAGCTTGATAGGAAAAAGAACGCTGCCCAAACCTTTTAGTGCGGACTATGGGGATACTATAGAGACGGGTGTCGAATGAGGACCGCAAAGCTCGAGATGGCGTGTAGAGATGTAACAGATGGGCGAGATACTCAGGACAGGAAGACTCAATAGATTTGAAGCAGAGACAGGCAATCTTGTAGGATATTCTTTGCTGAACCGGGAGCCAGTGAAGAGAACAGAGCAATGGCGTAACATGGTTAAATTTTGAAGAGCGGAAGATGAGACGGGCAGCATGATTTTGAACTTTCTGAAGTTTGTTAATGAGGTGAAAGGGGGAACCAGACAAAAGAGCATTACAGTAATCAAGACGAGATAGAACAAGTGCACAGACAAGAGTCTTTGTCGTGTCTTCTGAGAGGAGATGGCGGATAGAAGCAATTCGGCGGAGTTCAAGAAAACAAGTCCGACAAACGTTGCTAACATGCAGATGGAAGGACAGGGTTTGGTCAAGAGTTACACCAAGGTTACGGGCAGAATAGGAGAGAGTGATAGACGAGTCAACAAGTGTGATGGAGGTTGGAAGAGAGGGGTGATTTTGGAGTTTGGGTGGGGTGATCAAGATCAATTCGGATTTCTCTTCATTCAATTTCAGTTTGTTTTCAGTCATCCAATCCTTCAGGTCGGCTACACAAGATTGGGTGTTTTGGATCATGAGGGGAAGGTCAGGGAGAGGCCCAGAGACATACAGCTGATTGTCATCCGAGAAAGAATGATGCTGAAGTAGGTGTTCTTGGACAATAGAGGAGACAGGATAGGTGTAGAGAATGAAAAGTAGGGGGCCCAGAACAGATCCCTGTGGCACTCCATAGGTCAGACAGGAAGCATTAGAAGAAAGACCATTGACAGAAACTACTTGCAGACGATCGGTGATGTAAGAATGAAACCAATTCAAGACAGTATCATGGAGCCCAAAAGAGTGATGCAGACGGGAGAGAAGGATAGAGTGGTCAATAGTGTCAAAGGCAGCAGATAGGTCCAAGAGAGTCAAAAGTGATACATTGTTAGAGTCAAGAGTAGTCAGTAAGTCGTTGCAGATTTTGAGAAGAGCAGTCTCGGTGCTATGTGCAGAACGGTAAGCAGACTGAAGGGGATAGACAAGGTTATTGGAATGAAGGTGGTTTAACAGCTGGTTGAGAACAACTTTCTCTAAGACCTTGGAAAGAAATGGAAGATTTGACACAGGTCTATAGTTTTTCAAATTCTCAGGGTCAAGAGTCAATATTGGCAACAGCTCAGTGATGACAGCCAGTCTGCAGCATCTACAGGCAGCATCAGAGGTATGTATGAAGGCATCAAGAAAGCTCTTGATCCCACGCAGAGCAGAACAGCCTCCCTCAGATCCACCGATGGGGAAGTGATTTCCGACAAAGGTAAACAGATGGAGAGATGGGTAGAACACAACTCAGACTCCAGGGAGAACTTCATTGCCACCTCAGACCTCAATGCCATCAAACTCTGCCCATCTCCAAAAGCTAGCTGAGTATGTCTTCGCCGAGTCCCAGTCCAACTTTCAATCAGACAGCTGCACAGTGGACATAATTTTTTTCTATTTGTCAAATAAAGGAGAAACGCAGAGAACAGCAAAAGCCCCTCTCAATCATCTTCTTCGATCTTACCAAGGCATTTGATATGATCAGCAGGGATGGACTATTCAAAATTCTCCTGAAAATAGTCTGCCCCCAAAGCTCCATATCCGCAGCATCAAGTAGAGTGACAAAATACCAAACGCCCTGGTCCTCGCATGCACTGGTCTCCCCACCATGCACACATTGCTCAGACACCGCAGGCTGTGCTGGCTCAAGAGCACTGGATGGAAGATGGCCGTACCTCAAAGGATATCCTTTATGGCAAACTGGCCTCTGGCAGGAGAGCTGCTGGCCACCCCTAGCTACCATACCAAGACATCTGCAAGCATGATATGAAAGTTCTGGATATAATAATGACAGCTGGGAAGACACAGCAGGCGACTGAAACAGATGGCACAGTGTACTCCAGAAACAACTCCAGTCGGTGAAAACAAGATCCAGAGCTTAGCTGAGGAAAAGACAGCCTGGCAGAAAGCTAGCTCCTATGAAAGCAGCCCCATGGCCAGCATCTATGCATGCATCCGATGTGGCAGAGACTGCTTTCCTGCACTGGCCTTACCAGGCACAGCCAATGCTACTCCACAGGCGTTAACTCGGGCAAATCATCCATAGTCAATGCTGATTGAAAGAAGCCTACTACTACTATCAATAACAATAACAAAGAAGAAAAAGAGACAGGCAAAAAAGGAAAACAAAATTCTATGAAAATCAAAACAAAACAACAACAACAACAAAAAACTGCAACACCAAAAACCTATACTCACACCTTTTGTTGAATTAACAAACAGAATTACAGGCAGACTGAAAGACACAACAATCAGACAAAAATCAGTCTCAATTTCTCTTAAAAGACGGAGATGTAAATCCAATTTTCGAACTGGATATCATTAGCTCCTATGCACTTCCAGTTTATGAACTTGAAAACAAAAATTTTTCTTTTTAGCATTTCCATTTTCTTGGATGCATGTATGCACACTGTTTTGCCTACATTTGCAGAGTCGAACTTTGGTGTCTGTGCATGCCAAGTGTGTTCACATTTCCAGACAGCGACATGACTCAAAAATATTTCATGTGCATACTGATGACTGCGTGCATACACACATGAAAAGGGTTTAGACACTAACAGGTCTGCACTCATGTTGACATGGGAGATTGGAAAAATGTTCTGCTCTTTACCCACCAGGTGGGAAGTACCAAGCAGGACCAAGCCCAGATCTCCTGACTGGAAGTATGACACCTTATTCACTTGACCACTGCACCACTTGTTCTGGGCCTTCAACTGTATAGTCTCTTGGGTTTAACGTTGGACAGAAGAGCCAGAATGAACAGTGTGGAGAACATCACAATGCCACTGAAGCAGCAGAGAAGAGGGGGCAGAACACAGACAGGAAGAGGAGAAATTCCAACTAAACTGATAAACAAGAAGGTTAAACCACATTACACAAAAAGCATTACAAAAAAATGTCAGACTTCATACTTCTCAAGTACATTATCTTTTGTGCTTCTTGAAGTTGCTGTGAAATAAAACTTCATGTGTATTGAGGGCAAAAGGTAGACTGTCACAACAATGAAAACAGATTTTATATAACATCAAATTTCTAAGAAAGTACTGTTGATACATTGTTCTAATCTAAGGAACATTTTTTTCAAATCCACATGACCTTGACCTTAACACTTCATCCTCCAAATTTGAAATGGTCCACATCTTTGCCCCAAATGTTGGTAAAGATCCATCTTGAAATTAACAGTTGAAAAAATCTTTCTAATACATTTTAATGTCACAGAAACACACACAAGCATGAAGAACTCACTTAAAATCCAATTGCAGACAGGTGAACCCTCTCCCACAAGGCAGCAAGAATCTGAAAAGGAGAAGAAAAGATTTTTTGTCTACTAACAATTAACTGTGGTGATATCAACAGTAATCAATACTGGAAACAGTTCAAGAATTTGATGGGCATCATAGTCAAGTGGGTAAGACATTGGACTTCCTACTGGAAGGTCTGGGTTTGCTTCTGCCTAGATAACTCCTTGCTGGTGGATAAAAGATGGACATTTTTTCCAATCTCCAAGGTCACCCTACTTGTATGTATATGCCAAGGTTCTCGACAATAGTATTTTTTACAGTGGAAAGCTTGTGCTTAGTGCCAATGAGGATTGCTTCCATCTTATCTCCATTCAACTGTAGCTTATTCTGTTTCATACAGTTCTGGATATCAACATACCAGTCAGAAACTTCAGAAAAAAAAAAGATTTGAAAGACTTTTAGGACATGCACTGCAAGTGACAAATGAGTAGTAACTAGAAACTTAACATAATTTCTATACAAATCTCTTTCACAGGTAAAAAATATTTCATACATATATGTATATCTGTGTTATTATTCTTTTGTTTGTGGCGTGACTGCCTCAGTTTTCTTGATGAGTAATATTTATGAAATTTCACCAAACACGAAAATTCCGTCTATATATTTCACACCCCTTCTTCAGGACAATGGCCTAAATGAAAAAATCATCTGAAGTCTAAGTCCGTGCAGCATGTTGATACTGATATGTGTTTTTATTAATTTATGTTTCTTGTTTAATATTGTTTTACTTTTGGCCACAAATTTGTTACATGGCCTGGACTTAGCAATCCCCTATTTTGTCCAGCTTCCCCTGTCCAAGACAAGGACCCAGGGAGGCTTTGGGAGGTGTGGGCTATATGTCATTAATACACTACACTAGTTGTGAAGGCCAAGTTAGGTCATCAAAACACTGCTGACTAAGGAGAAGAGTGGCAGAATGGTGCTGGTGTTCGCCTGCCAATAACTAAACTGGAGGTTCCAAGGTTTGTTTTCTATTGAGGCCTCGTCAGTTTGATCGGAAAATCGAACTGAACATCTAATCCTTCCTGTGTGCCTTCTGGCCTGTGCACGTTAAAATTGTGAAGAGCTGGGCTTTCCCCAGGCTGCCCTGATGTAAAACATTGAAGAGATAGGTTGATTTCCCAGGTCCTTCCACTCGAAGGCCCATTAACTTTCTTGCTTTCTAAAGTCTTGGTAAAAAAAATTTGAGTGGTGCTGCACTGCAGCAACATGCTCTCAAAAGGGGAGAGCAGCCTGAGTTTCACATTGTAAATCCATAGTGACAAAAGAAATGAGTATGAATATGAGTATGAATATGACTATGACTATGACTATGACTATAAATGTGGATGATTTACTGTGTGAAATCCCTGGAGACAGATTGCTGCAGAGCAGCACAGCCCAGTTTTTCTTTCTTGTATGTGCATATTTCTGATTACCTATGAAAGTAGATTTTCCTATAGAACTTTGTCAGAGACATCTCCTTTGTTGTCATGGGATTTTTAACTAGTGTTGAGTGCAGGTACATATGTTGAGTGCATGTTGTACCTGTAGCCTAATTCAAAAGACTGAAATGCTTTTTTATGAGTGTTACTTTTTATAGAGAACTCTTGGCTCTTGTAATAGAGCTGTTGACTCAATATCTGGTATGTCATGTTCAATCCCAACCTGCAACATAAAAACTAGCCTGTTTGCAGCCCATCCTAATACTCCAATCATTCTGGTGGTGTCAGCTTAATGCTTCATAGGTCCCATTCTATTTCCCCTCCCCCTTCTCACAACCATCCCCTTTCCATTTAAAAACTATGTCTGCACATAGCACTTTGCACAGGATAAAGGAATCTGCCAGTTAATAGATGGCAGATTGGGTGGAACATACACGGAATTGTCACGTGTGATGAATCCCTCTAGATTACACTTTGAACTTCAAACTTCTGACTAGCACTTAAACCACCATTAAAGATCAGGTGGAGAGGGAAGAAAATTCCCTATCTGTGAACAGTCCCAGTAGATGCATGTACAAAAACAAACTTTGTCTAAAAGTCGTTATGTTTGAAGTTTGGAGTTTGTTCAACAGGGATTCATCATATTTGGACAATTCCAGATGCGCCCCACCCAAATTTGCCTGCCATTATCTGGCAGACTCCCTAAGCCTGTGCAAAATCCTATGTACTAGCATGGTCTTGAAATGTGGAGGGGGATAGGGAAGAAGTGACCTATGAAACACTAAGCTAATACCACCAGAATGATACCAACATTAAGATGAACTGTGAACAGCCAGTTTTTAATGTTGCAGCTAACACTGAACTCAAGATATTAGATCTTTGAGTCCATGGCTCTATCCTACAAACCAACCAGCCCACCTGTACCTAAATGTGTATGGATGTTTTAAAATAATAAAAAAACATTTGCTGTGCATTTTAGGTTCTTGGGACTGTACAGATGAGTCAGCCAATCCCATACATAAGTATGAGATATGAGTGCCTATCAGTATTCAGTATCATTATAGGCTTTCATGCAATATTAGTGATCTGCAAATGCATGCATGCTTTAAAATAAGCAGCATCCAAACACACGCACATACACACATATGAACGTTTATACTCATATATGAATACATATACTAAAAAAAGTGCACAGACACATACACTGACATTTACACAAACACACACACACACATACACTCAAACATACCCATGCACACACCAGAACATACCAGTTCCTCCCAGCTGTGTTTTGGATGCTGAGCCTGTATGGGTTTCAGTCGTTCTGACAGAATGTTGCAAGCATCCTGCAAATTAAAAATCACTTTTACAAGTTAGACATCAATAAAGATGTACATTTAACCTTAGATCACATATATACAAACACAAAAGGGAGGTGCCATGATGACAATATGCATGGCACCTGTGATGTTAATGCATATGGAATTCGTTCCGAGCACAGAGACGTCATGTGAAACTGAATTGACACATTTCATTCTGGAAGGACTTGTCAGACCTGCTGTCTGGGATGGCAACAAGAGAGGAATACACACAAACGAAGAACAATCCACAGAAACCCAAAGTAACAGAACTCCAAAAAGTGTACAGAAATCACCTAAACAAGTAGCAGAGTACCCAGTACAGGTAAAATAATGTGGAGAAGTATAAATGAAAAAAATTGTATATATCTAGTGAAATAGTTTTGTGTGTTTTCAATTTTTGATAAAAAGAGAATGATCGCCAGAGAAAGCATTGCCAAGTAGAGTAAATGTGGGTTATACTGTTACAGCCACAAGAGAGGGAAAGCAGGTTTGTCTCCTTTGCATTGTATACACATTGCATACAGAAAGATTATAAAAACAAGCAGACAAAATAGACCTTTTTCTTGACAGAAGAAACTGGTATAAAATACAAACAAAAACGAACTTTCATGAAAACAGAGAGAGAGAGAGAGAGAGAGAGAGAGAGAGAGAGAGATAAGAAAAAGACTCGTGGGGGATGGACAGCAGCCAAGGGTACCCTCCAAGAGCACTAAGTCAGTATTAAGGTTCCTCAATGGAATGGTCCCATGATCCCAAAGCAGGTGATGCCCCTCTCATCTTGCTATCCTGGGCTGCTCGAAAAAAGTGAGCAACAGAACTGGTGAGTTCTACACAGAACGAACACGTCAAGTAAAAGGTCTATTTTGTCTGCCTGTCTTTCTGCCTGCACCACTGCAAGAGAGTAAATCTTGCTTTCCCTCTCTTGGGGCTGTGACAGGATTCTCAAATTTATTTTATCACTATATGTTGTAAAACAAATTCTAGAAAGAGACAAAATTTTAGAAACAGGCACAGGATTGACAGAAAGAAAATACTCAAAAACTTTGAAACTACGCAGGTCCAGGGTATATTACCCCCTCCCTCCAATTTGTTTTCTAACAGTCAAAATCCAGTGTTTTTTCAGGGTTTAAAAAGATCAGTAACATTTAAACAATTTACATTTACAAAAGAAAAAAACAACAACTCTATACCAGAACTGTGTGCGTGGAGGTGGGTGTCATGCCAACTATCATCTCTACAACAGCAGACATTCACTTTCATTTCCGTTTGCTTGTATGGCCACTATCCTCAAACGTTTCACTCTAGTTGTCTATGCGCATGAGGATGACACACTGACAATCCAATGAACTTATGAAAAGAATACAGTGCAAAAGGTATGGCAACTGTGTTCAGCACTGTAGCTTGCTCATGAAAGTTAGCCATCTCAACCTCGCTCTCAGTTTAAGGGACCGAAAACGATGGCAGCAGAATGCTAACAAACATCTGACTTTTCGATGGTATTCTGTGAACAGCTAAAGCAGCACTTTTTCATACCTTAAATAATTTCATGCAGACATTAGTTTGTTTACATGGAAAACAGATTTTACTGCCACAGACATTTGCATTTTTGCAGTGAATTCCCATGCCCGCACAAAGTAAGAAAAGAGAAGCACATGTAGACATTATATGTACACAATAAATACACCCACACAGAGTATGTAACAATAATGAATCATTCTTCTACACATACACATGCATTCACACAGTATAATGAACTATCCTTCTTGAGACCTATTCTCCAAACTCATTTGGACTCACTATACATCACACATGGACAAAAGACAGTGTAATACATACAGGAACAATGATATCACTCACTCACTCACTCACTCCACACACACACACACACACACACACACACACATATGGATGAAATAGCTGAGACACCATCAACAACGCCTATCCCTACATGTGAAATGCAAAAAGCCTCTTTTGATATTGATTATACAGACGCTAAGAAATCTGAAAACGTCAACATTTCGATATCCACAGCAAGAGAACACATCGATGAAAAATACCGTACCCACCTTCACATTTTTACCGATGGATCAGTCTTAGAAAATAAATGTGCTGGAGCAGCATTTTATGTTCCAAAATTTAAGATAAAAAAGTCATTTTTCGTTGGGGCAAACTTATCGATCTTTACAGCGGAATTAGTCGCTATTAATCAAGCATTGCATTATCTAGTAAATCTTAAACCCATGTCTTTCAAAGTAGTTCTCTTTGTTGACTCAAAATCTGTATTATATGCCTTACGGTCTTTTAATGCCGACACAAGACCTGATTTAATTACTGAGGCAAATCATCTTATACATCGTTTAAGGGTCAAAGGTACAGATATCAGTTTATGCTGGGTGCCTTCTCATGTTGGTCTTCACGGCAACGAAGTAGTTGACAGAGCAGCTAAGCAAGGCGCCCAGAATGCTGATAATGCTATAGAATTACATGTTCATAGCTCCGTAAAAGAAGCTTGCAACTTGCTCGAATCAGCCTCATGGACTCGATTTCTTGAACATTCAGATGAACAGTTTGTGTCACAACAAATGATAAAACTTACCGTTCAAAATGTATGTAAAAAATTGCAGTATTCTTCTATGTATCATTTGAGATCGATTGTTGCTGTTTGTTTTCGTATTCAGCTAAACGCATTGAGAACAAAATATTGTAAAAATGTCAAGTGTATTTGCGGCGAACAGTTCACACTGTTTCACTGTTTATTCTACTGCAAAATGCTACGTTCTTTTTTACCGAAAATGTTTACTCAAGAAAAGTATTCTGAAAATCATTTCCAGAAAATTACATCAGATCAAACGTTGTTAGTTAGAATTTCAGAATCATTAGTTCACAGTCCTGTTAATGCATTACTTTAACTTTATTCGGTTTGTATTTTAGTGTTACAATTTCCCTTCACGTTATTGAAGTTAATTGTTAGTGTTAAGTTCTCGTTCCATTTTACTGTTCCCCCACCTGCTAATGTCTTTTTCCTCTGTCTTCCCTCTGCCCAAATCCAACCCGTCCAACTATCGTTCTACATTTTATTTTGTTCACTTTTTTTTTTTAATAATTTCCCCTCCCCCCCTCCCCCGTCTAATATCACTTATAGTGAAAAGACGTTAAATTAAAGAACGAACGAACACACACACACACACACACACACACACACACACACACACACACACACACACACACACACACACACACACACTCAAATTGGAATACACACCCTCTAAATACATAACATATACATAATTCCAAAATGCCACATGATCAGTAGTTAGAAGTACTGGCACATACTGCTGGAGGAATAATCATGATAATAATAGAAAGCCTAGTGAACAGAGAAGTCTATAACTGTGACTTGAAGTGTGGGCAGGTCCCTCAGACTGATAATATACATGCAAAGCTTCCAAAATGTATGTGTTAATGCATACACTTGTATGGTCAAGCAAAGGTGTGACGAAGACTTGAAGCCCCATTAGTACTCCAAAAATTATTGTGGGATTTTTCAGCCTTGACCAGTTTCTATCCAGAATAAAGCATGCTATGGCCTCATTTAGGAGTCTATAGGACCACACAGTTGGGTCACTCACTTCACAGATGCGTCAAAAAATGGTGTTGCTAAAATTTCCAGACCAATATTGCTGGTATCTGTATTTGGTTAACGGAGGAAGACAAATTTTTATATTAAAAAAAATTGCGACAGCAGAAGGGCATCCAGGAGTCATGACCTGGATGTGACCCTGCCCCCTTAAAGTGTCAGGAGTTAAGGGCCTAAGCACTTGCTTGATGGGGTGTTTCTCCTCTGAGGACGTTCTGCTGTCTGGCTCTCCCCAGAGTTTCTTACTACTGGTGTTTGTATTTGGTTAACACAAGGATATACCATGAAAACATACAGTATAGCCCTGTCACACAGTCTCAATACCGCACAGATGTACGGTCATCATACCCATTATCATGAAATCATCATCCCATTATCATGAAATCATCCCAGAAATCATCCCATTATCATGAAATCATTATATCATGAAATCATCATTCCCGTTATCATGAAATCATTATAACCATCATCCCCCATTATCATGAAATCATCATTCCCATTATGAAATCATCACAATCATCATCACCATTATCATGAAATCATCATACCGATTACCATGAAATCATCATAATTCCCGTTATCATGAAATCATCATTATGACAGCATCATAAAAATGTGTGCGTATCTGGTAAAGACCTGACCATAATGAGTTGAGAAAATCCTGCTAACTCACACACACACACACACACACACACTCTCTCGCTTCCTCTAACAGCCCCCCCCCCCCCCCCCCCAAGGGTAACATGAAACAATCTCTTATATTAAACAGACAAAAAACAAACAAAAAATCTCTGTACACAATATGAACTCATATCAGTACAGCTGCACTGTAAGCTATTCCACTGTAGTCTATGTGTACTCATACCAGCACAGCTGCACCATACAAGTCAGAAGACACACTGCCAGCGGTGCCTGTGGTGTTGGGCACAGTGTTGGTGGAGGTCTCAGTCACCTGGATCTTGGACAGAGGGATGCCCAGTGCCTGACTGGCCACCTGTTGTAAGGCAGATATCATAATGGAGTGTGTGGCTTTGTGGTTAAAACACCTGCCTAGGACACACGAAACTCAAGTCCAATCACAAATCAAAGACCCACATGAAAACCCATACCAGGTGCTTAAGACCAGGGCACAATTACACAGCAGATCTTATGGCGCCCCAAGTATGCTTATCCGTAAAAATTTTCGTAAAGGGAGAAAATCAGTTAGCATAAGCATACTTACCTTCTGCATGTATGAGAGCAAAGCTTGTCTTTTCTAAGTTTGCTTAAGTCCGAAGCAAACTTACAATCTAAGATCGGCTGTGCAATCATGCCCAGGATGCCTTTACAACCATCAGATCTACAGGAGTATCTGTTACTGTTATTTTTGTTTAAAGCCCAGCCAACTGCGTAGAGCCATATCAGGGCTATAATCGTTTCAAAACATAAACAATACTTCCACAGGAATAAAAAAGGAAAAGAAAATTAAGTACACGTATCAATGCATTTGAGCACATAATCTAAGGAAATGACCCTGGCGCTGACCACTCTGTCCAATTTATCGCACAGGGGATTTGAAAACATACCTGAATACAAACTGAAACATAACTAAGGACACTAAAACATATAAGAACAAGTCTAAATTACCTAAACTTGCTTTCGCATAGCTCACTTCCCTACAGCCAAAAATTCACTGAATACATGTACCCAATTATCAATCCTGAAAGTACGAAAGATTTTATCGAACACATATAGATGAATCGACGAGTAAGGCAGAAAATAACAGGAATAAATGGCAGAAAGCAAAGGAGGAAGAAAGAAACAAAGAGAGTGACAGGAAAGAGGAAATTTCTAGCACAGAATTTCCAGAAGGTGGGGATACTCTTTACATTGAAAGAACCCCTGGCATCCCCAGGTGGTTACAGGAGTATCTACCACAGTTCACAAACAACTAGTACAACTGCTATAAGAGTAGTGCAACAAAAATGATTTTTTCAGATAAACATGACTGCATTCATTTT
>JAPXFY010005806.1:0-2500 GCA_030674185.1 Monoplex corrugatus
TTAGTTTAACCGAACGTTGGTGGGTATATGAATATTCATGTTCGCTTCAGTTCAAAGAAGTTTGATTCAATGAATATGTAAAGGTATAACAGTATCATGTTTGAATATAGCCATGGGCCATATATTGAGTCAAACTGTTTTAACTAAAAGGAAGTATTTTCAAAGATTTCGTTGTTTTTTGTTTTTGTTTTTTTTTCTCCTCACTGAGGTAAGCTTGTTGATTTCTATTAGAATGAAGTTTTGTTCAGGTCTTTCTCCATATTCATTTGGACTAAAGAAATAAGAGGGAAGCAGGGAGAATTTTTATGATATTAATCAAAGGACATAACTTTTGAGAATTATCCCCTATGTTGTACAATTTATCAAATCTTACACAGTTTGCGCTACCCATTCAGCTAGCGCAAACTGTTAGATTTGAGAAATTCTACAGCTGAATGGGTAGTGCAAACTGTGTTAGATTTGAGAAATTCTACAACATGGGAGATAATTCTCAAGGGTTATGTCATTTGGACTAGTTATGCCTAACACATAACCAAACTGTTCTTTTAATGAATCACGGAAAACTCAAGCTGTTAAGCGAGCTGATTACATTCCACTATGTTGTTGCATAGTCTTCATCTTTTATGAGGCGTGCATGCTGGGTGTTTTCATAAGGCACCAGACTCTGACTTCACGTAAGCTCCTTTGACGTGCATGTTTGATGTTTTGTGTGGGAGAAAATGCTGGACGGACTTGCAGAGTGGCTGGGGGCGATGTGGGTGGGGGAGATGCTGGAAGCAACGAGAAATAGACAGATGGAAGTCCATGATCGCCAACGCCATGCGGCAGGGCACCTGATGATGATGATACACACGAAGAGGATTCATACACTAGTGGGTCTCCACATGTGAAGATCCAGAATATCGAAAAAAAATCTGTATTTTGCCCACCACGGGAGAGGTATCTAGGAAGAACTTAATCCCCATACTACTCAACTGGATGTTTAATGTCTTGTCAACTTGACTACACCACCGTTGTGGTAATCATATTAACCCTTTTCCTACCAAGAAAATAGGTCACTATACTAACTATTGATCAAGTAATGTAAGGAATTGACTTCAGAAACACTCAAAGTACGCCTTTTTTTTCCGCTTCAAACGTCATGTAAATGCAGAAAGGAAATGACAATAGTATACTCCCTTTGCCGGAAAAGGATTACGTCAGCAATGCGGTAAATTTCTATTTATATACCCGAAACTGAAACTACGGTTCAGGGCACGAAATCCTCGTGACGCGGTCCATGGAGAGAGAAAGCTGAGTCACGAGGATCTCGTGACGTGGTTCGGAATGTGTTAAGTCTTGTCTGTAAGGAGATCGTGACTATCAGACCTGTGTCTCCATGTGTGTGTTGTGTGTTCTGTAAAGGTTCGTTCTGGTGTACGTTTGGCGAGAAGGCGCTGGAAGACAGAGGCAGCATTTTTGAATATTGCTGTATAACATTTATAGGACATTTTGTTAGGAACGAGAAATTAGAGCACCTGGTCACTACATGAAAGCTGGGGGAAAGAGAATATCAGGTAGATAGACCCAGGGAGAAAGTATTGGATGGACTTACTGGGTGGCTGAGGTCAGAAAGGGTGGGAGATGTACTTGCAGCGACAAGTGATAGATATGTATGGAAGGCCATGATCGCCAATGCCATGGGGCAGGGAACATGATGATGATGATGATGACGATGATGATGATGATGATGATCATGATCATGATCATGATCATGATGATGATATGTTTCTTATTCATTTATTTAGTCATTTATGCATCCTGAAAATGTTTGGGTTGACAAGGTTGTATATATGTGTATCTTTTTCTTGTTCCCTGCTCTGTGGGGCTTTTGATTGTGCCTGCTTGTTTCGTTGTCTTTGCATTTTTTTTTTTTAATCTTTTTTCATACGAGACAGAACAGACGAAAGGGAGCCTTGCTTTTTGTGCTATCTTATTCATTCCTTCAGTCGTTTATTTGTTTATCAATTTATCCGTTTATTCTTTCTCATTTTCTGTATTCCCCCTGTTTTGCTTCATGATTGCGTTTTTTGCTCTTAGAAATACGAACCAGACCTAGAGTTGTTGAAATATTGTTTTATATATATATAATATTATAAATGTGTGTGTGTGTGTGTGTGTGTGTGTGTGTGTGTGTGTGTGTGTGTGTGTGTGTGTGTATGTGTGTGTGTGTGTGTGTGTGTGTGTGTGTGTGTGTGTGTGTGTGTGTGTGTGTGTGTGTGTAAATAGCATCAGGATCTTCTGAAAATTATGTGCAAGAAATTTCCCTTTTTCATTAATTGTTTCTGCCTTGCTCCTTTCATTTCTGCCATCTATTCCTATCGTTTTCTGTCTTGTTGGTCCAGTTACCTGTATGTGTACAATAAAGCCTGAATACGTTGTCTTTGGATTGATAACTGAGTACACGCATTAAACGCATTTTTACCTTTAAGGAAACGTGGTATGTAGGGGCAATTGTAGG
>JAPXFY010005806.1:12500-14099 GCA_030674185.1 Monoplex corrugatus
ATGCAAACGGCACAACTTTGAGACATGTTGATAAGTTTAAATGTCTGGGAACGATCATCTCACCAGACGGCAGATGCACTTTAGAAACAGCCAGCAGAATCGGCCAAACCAAAACAGCATTCAAGAAGATAAAAGGCATTCTTACCATCAAATGCATATCAATTAACATCAGGAAGAGAGTTCTTGAATGTCAGATAGATCCGATAATGTTATACGGTTGTGAGGTGTGGATAGTCAACAAGCAAAGCCAGAACAAGATTGAGGCAGCCGTGATGTGGTTTCTAAGAAGAATGTTGAGAGTTCCATGGACAGCAAAGAAAACCAATAAGACAGTCCTGATGAATGCAGACACAAAAGATCATTGATAAGGAAGATTAGGAAAAGACAGGCAACATTTTGTGAGGAACGGGAATTAGAACATCTGGTCACAACAGGAAAGCTGGAGGGAAAGAGAGTGATATTGGACGGACTTGCATGGTGGCTGAGGACAGAGAGGGTGGAAGATGTGCTTGCGGCAACAAGGGATAGGTACATGTGGAAGGCCATGATCGCTATACGGCAGGGCACATGATGATGATGAGAGCGAGGTGGTATGCAGGCATTCATATGACGTGCCCGGACTATTTGATCTGTTTTTCATTGCTTTTTTATGGGATCAGTGTGACTCCCGCCATCTCTCCTGATAATTCATTTCTGATTTTATGCATTCTTGTCTTGTTGGCAGCTCTTCTTAAGCGTTTTATATTACAGCACTTTCGTACGCTGAACCCGCATCAGAGTACCCCAGGAAGAATAGAAATCCATATGATTTGGGGAGTTGTTGTGAGTTTTCCTGAACTCAGATAGCTCCAGCAAAAAAAAAAACCGATCCACCCAAATCTTCCAGTAATGAACCACAAGACTCCCTTGAGCCTCTGCAGCACCGTGCAAATTGGCAGAATTATGAGGTAGAAAGTGTGGAGATCTTGTGTCTAACACCAGTATGAGGTGAAAACACAGATGATGGATATGACGTGTGCAGACGTTTCTATCCGAGTTTAGTGTTTAAAATCCGCGTTAAATCAAATCTCTTTGGCTTTGTCTCTCTGTCTCTGTCGCGCTGTCTGTGTCTGTGTCTGAGTGTCTGTCTGTCTGTCTGTCTATATGTCTATATGTCTGTCTGTCTCTCTCTCTCTCTCTCTCTCTCTCTCTCTTTCTCTCTCTCCCCCTCTCTCTCTCTCCCTCTCTCTCTCTCTCTCTCCCTCCCTCTCTCTCCTTCTCTTTCGTTCTCTCTGTGTCTCTGTCTCTGTCTCTCGTTCTCTCTGTTTCTCTGTTTCTTTCTCTCTCTCTCTCTCTCTCTCTCTCTCTCTCTCTCTCTCTCTCCCTCCCTCCCCTCTCTCTCTTTCACACTAACACTTTATCTGTGAAACATGAGAGTTATCAAAGAAAGAAGTAGGCCTGAACTGACCTATGCACAGGCAGTTCATAACACTGTACCCAATGATCTCTCTTTCGCCTTGTTTCCCCCTTGTCCTGTGTAACAGACCACGCTGATGGACAAGGCAGTCAATATGACAAGACATAGGACCTTCAATCGGATTATCTGAGTTCAATCCAGTC
>JAPXFY010005807.1:5000-14096 GCA_030674185.1 Monoplex corrugatus
CCTAACCCCCAACCCTAAAACCCCAAAT
Organism: Monoplex corrugatus; assembly: GCA_030674185.1. Classification (NCBI taxonomy): domain Eukaryota; kingdom Metazoa; phylum Mollusca; class Gastropoda; order Littorinimorpha; family Ranellidae; genus Monoplex; species Monoplex corrugatus. The sequence continues at coordinate 5,029 of JAPXFY010005807.1, forward strand.
ACCCTAACCCTAAAACCCCACCCTTTAACCCTAACCCCTAACCCTAAACCCCAACCCCCCCAAACCCCCAACCCAAAAACCCAAACCCTAACCCTAACCCCCCAAACCCCAAACCCCAACCCTAACCCTAACCCTAAACCCAAACCCCACCCTAACCCCAAACCCTCCCCCACCCCACCCAAAACCCCAAAACCCCCCTAACCCAACCCAAACCCTAAAACCCTAACCCTAACCCCAACCCCCAACCCTAACCCTAACCCAAACCCCAACCCAACCCCTAACCCAAAACCCCAACCCCCAACCCCCCCCTAACCCCAAACCCTCCTAATCCCAACCCTAACCCCCAACCCCAACCCTAAACCCCAACCCCACCCTAAAACCCCAACCCTAACCCCAACCCCCAAAAACCCCCAAAACCCAAACCCTAAACCCAAAACCCCCAAAACCCCAACCCTAAACCCCAACCCCCAACCCTCCCCCAAAACCCAAAACCCCAACCCAAACCCCCAACCCTAACCCCTAACCCTAACCCCAAAAAATAACCCCCAACCCTAACCCCCAACCCTAACCCCCCAAACCCAACCCCAACCCTCCCTTAAAACCCCCCAACCCACCCCAACCCCAAAACCCCACCCTAACCCTAAAACCCAAACCCTAACCCAACCCAACCCTAACCCAACCCCAAACCCCAACCCCAAAAACCCAAAACCCAACCCCAAATACCCCCCCCCCCCAACCCAAAAACCAAAAACCCCCCCCCAACCCTAAACCCCCACCCAAACCCTAACCCAAACCCCAACCCTAAAACCCAAAACCCCAACCCTAAAAACCCAACCCTCCCCCCAACCCTAACCCAACCCCCAAAAACCCAACCCAAACCCCCAAAACCCAACCCCCCAACCCTAACCCTAACCCTAACCCAACCCAACCCAATAAACCCCAACCCAAACCCCAACCCTAACCCCAAACCCTAACCCTAACCCTAACCCAAACCAAACCCTACCCTACCCAACCCTACCCCCAACCCCTAAACCCAAAAACCAAAACCCCACCCCCAACCCAAACCCTAAACCCAAAACCCCCAAACCCCAAAACCCCACCCCAAAACCCCTAACCCTAACCCAAAACCCTAAAACCCTAACCCTAACCCACCCAACCCCTAAAAAACCCAACCCAAACCCTAACCCCAACCCTAAACCCCCAAACCCAAACCCTAAACCCTAACCCATAACCCCCCAAAAACCCAACCCTAAACCCCCAACCCTAACCCTAACCCTAACCCAACCCTAACCCTAACCCAAAAAAAAAACCCAACCCTAACCCAACCCCCTAACCCTAAATAAACCCTAACCCCAACCCAAAACCCCAACCCTAACCCTAACCCTAAAAAACCCCAAAACCCCAAACCCCTCCCCCAACCCTAAAACCCCAACCCAAACCCCCCTAAAACCCCAACCCAAACCCTAACCCTAACCCTAACCCTAACCCTAAAACCCTAACCCAAACCCTAAACCCTAAACCCAACCCCAAAACCCATAACCAACCCTAACCCCAACCCTAACCCAAAACCCCAACCCCCAACCAACCCTAACCCAAACCCAACCCTAACCCAACCCTAAAACCCAACCCTAACCCTAACCCTAACCCTAACCCTAACCCCTAACCCCTAACCCCTAACCCCTAACCCCAACCCTAACCCTAACCCTAACCCCTAACCCTAACCCTAACCCTAACCCCTAACCCTAACCCTAACCCTAACCCTAACCCCTAACCCTAACGCCCAACCCTAACCATAACCCTAACAACCCCAACCCCCTAACCCTAACAAACCCTAACCCTAACCCCAAACCCCAACCCCTAACCCTAACCCAACCCCTAACCTAACCCTTAACCCTTAACCCTTTAACCCCAAACCCCCCTAACCCAACCCTAACCCTAACCCTAACGAATATTTGCGACAGGGAAGCATATTTAAAGGATGAATGAGACTAAATACAATACCCGACATTATTACACTGTATTCTAAAATAACGACATGGATCATATATAGGAAGGCAAGGCATGAAAATTTGCAAATAAAAAGTACAAAGACAACATCAATCCAGACAATTGTTGGTAGAGAAACACAATGTTACACGAAAAAATGCGTTTGAAAACACTTCAAATATGGAGAAATGCAATTTTAAAACGCGATTCAGATATTGACAAATTGCAGCTTATAAACGCAAAGCATAAGTGGATAAATGCAGATTGTAAAGGAAAATTCGTACATGGAAAATATTCAGCATAAAAACGCGATTCATATATGGAGACTACAGCGTGAAAACAAAACGCATACAGATTAAATCACGATTCATATATGGGGAAATTTTTGTGAAAAAAAATAGATGCATACATTTGAATATGGAGCTTAACTATGCAATTGATAATGGATAAATGCAGCTTGAAAAAGAGAATTCATAAAATGGGAAATTCAGGTTAAATACCAATACATGTGACACGGGAAAATGCAGCTAAAATATATGGAGAAACGCAGTCGGGAAAAAACAGTTCATACATTGAGCAATGCAACTTGAAAACAAAATCGGATATGGCGAAATATAACGAAAATGCAAATCATAATGTTAAGTATCGTGGGCTTATACTTTTTCAGTCTGGAAAAGAAATTACTGATGTAGTCAATCACAATAATCCTTGGAAAAAATGAACATGATTTGGGGGTTCGTAAAAAGAACCTTCATAACCCTTTATATCTTCACAAGATTGCAACCATGCAGTTTTTCTGCTACACTGCACATAAAAACCATGAAGACAATTAAGATCGTTAGGAAGCAAATGGGGCTTCATCAAAGAAAAATGCCACTTGGAATATCATCAAAGCACTAGTACACATTATTATAGTCCCTGAAAACAAGCAAGGTTGAAGACCACGGTGTATTTGTGGCATAAGGAGTCCAATGTTGATATACTTGTTGCAAAAGTTATACACAAATATGAACGAAAATGAAAAAAAACCCCCACTAAAATACTACAAAACTGAGAAAAAAGAGATGGACAAAGAGACAGACTGAGATAGACAGGGAGAGAAAGGGGAGCTAGACAGACGGACAGAGAGAGAGAGAGAGAGAAGAGAGAGAGAGAGGGGGGAGGGAGAGAGAGAGAGGAAAAGAGAGAGAAGAATGTGTGTGTGTTTGTGTGAGAGAGACACAGAGAACAGAGACAAACAGAGAGAGACAGAGACAGAGAGAGACAGAGACAGACAGTGACAGAGAGAGCATAAGATTACGGACAAACTGAGTTCTCTGTCACTTTTTTTTAGAATTACGGAACATTTGCATCATTTCCACATCCAAACTACATCCACGAAAATCAAGACCGCTCCAATATAAGTAGATTTAAAAACAAACGCTGGCTTAAAACAAATCATTCCACGCTGATCGTCATACTACATCAAACACATAGCTAAACCGTGAATCAGTTTCAAAGGCTTTTATTCATTTAAAAGTCCATTGTAACTAACGCTGAACACATATGCTTTGGGACATATAAAATACTACAATGATTCATTTTTCAGTGTCAGTTTGTCAAGATTACGTCTCCACGCTTGGAATAAATTTCCCATATGCACTGACGTCAATGGTGCCATGTGATGAAGAAGATCCAAAATGATCATGGAAACACGCCTTTAGGCCTGCACATAAACCCATGAGCTGGCCAGGCCGCGGTCCTACCTAGCCTATAGGTTTTGTATCTATACAAGTATTTACAGACGATCTTTAAATAATGGAATAAGGTTTACTCTGTGTTTGTAAAACAAACAATTCATCATACATGCTATGATTATGTAATTTTTAAAAACACACACACACACATACATACACACGGACGCACACCTGCACACAAATGTAAACCCACTTCAAAACCATGGAAACAATCCCACTCAAATCAAAAGGCAAAAAAGTTGGTCAGGTGTTAATGAGCAAATATGAAAAAGATATGGATCACTTTCGACATATAAGCACTATATTCTTGGACAACACTGTCTATAAGTACTGTAAATCTTGGGTTTCCCTCATAAATTTGAGTTTTCCTCACAAAACTTTCTTTCTAACAACAGGGTTTTCATAACCCATATCAATTAGACAAAGGTATAGGAAAGATTTCTCAGCTGTTTGTCAATGCATTTTTAAACATAAATCCCCAGCTGCCAGTGGGAAAGTGGCAATGGTTGGTCTTTTTGGCTTGCTTAGCAAATATTTTAAAACGACCAGACAAGAAAGGCGCGAATTTTCGGCCCGCTGGCCTTTGTCAAGCGTAAGATCACAAAAATACCAGACACAAAAATAAGGAGAAAAAGACTGAAACTTCCCCCGCTGCTCCGGGCAGTGTGAGAAAAAACTTATGCTTACGCTTGACAAAGGCCAGTTGGCTGAAAATTTGCGACTGTCTTGTCTGGTTGTATTAAATACGCGTTCTTATCTGTTTTTTTCGTGTGTGTGCGTTTTTTTCTGGTTCCTGTTTGCTTGAACGCGGAAAGTCATACTTGTTTTGGATTGTTTTACAAATGTTCAGTGGTAGTCACGTTTTCAGAAAGACGACTTTGCCAATTACCAATAGACACAAACTGGGTCGTATGCTTGAAGTAACAGGCAGTTATAATGATAATAAATGCTTTTTTTCAAAAGGTGAGTGCATTTTTCATCCCCCATCTCACTTTGTAGGGTTTTCGATGACAAGGGAGAGACAGCTGGTCCCGTTAAAAAGACAATTTCAAGAATTGTTTATTTCCCTTTTTCACTTGACAGGTCATTACGAAACCATAGTGTGAATAACTCCCGCGTGAGCTATAGAAAAGGGATAGACAAAACCTCACGGGAACCACACACATCGGAAGGGTAATTTTAGCTTTGACAGAAATACCGTGATCTATAAAATGGCACAGCGTGGATTGCTACAATCTTAAATGTGGACCTACCCCAAATTCTAAGCCTGAGTATGAGTAGTGAAGATTTACAATATTTCAACTGTACACTAATAAACATAAACCCCTCCTAAGGCAATTGCGAGTGGCGTGAAGTCCCAGCACTGACACCTCACACCACAGTTGACACTGGACGCAGGCCGGCTGGGACGGTTTAAAGGGCAAGAAAGGGACAGGGATGGTGACTGATAGAAAGGAATTCCCCTACATCTTCCTGCGTTTTCGATCCTCCTGGGGTGGTTCCCCTGCCTGTGTGGCTGGCTGGGTCCTCCTAGCTGGTCCTCCTGGCTGGGGTTCCTCCTGGGTGGGTTTCCCCCTAGCTAGTTCCTACTGGGTGGGTCCTCCTAGCTGGCTCCTCCTGGCTGGCTCCTCCTGGCTGGTTCCTCCTGGCTGGCTGGTTGGCTTGTTCCTCCTGACTTGTTCCTCAGGCTGGGTGAGGCCCCTGCCTCTACGAGGGTTGCCTGAAGGATCCAGACAGAGAGGATCACCTGGGACCGGTCCCTTTGGGAATGCCGGAAATAGCTTTCAGGTTGTCAACAGAACACCCCAGCCAATCTGTGGCCGAAATACTTGACATGCGTCCATGTCGCCTATCCCATAGCCACAGACTTGTCCAGAGTGTCTGAAGATTCCCATCCCACTGCCCCGTAACATTCCCACACCAGGATCACCACTTGCTCTGGCCCCTTTACCAAACAGCCACCGCAGAAGTGGGAATCCCTGGGGCTCCTGGCTCCTGTTGGCAGGCTTACCGACTCCTCCTGGCTGGCTAACTGGCTGGCTTCTCCTGCTTGGCTGGCTCTCCTGACTGGCTGGATCCTCCTAGCTGGCTGGGTGGCTGGCTTCTGGTTGGTTCCTCCGTTGGCTGGTTTCTTTTTCCTCCAGTCAAATGCACCCTTACTAAAGAAAGAAAGACCCCAGGCAGAAGGGAGGGAGGAGAGGGAAGGGTGAGGAGGCAGAGGGAGTGAGGGCAGAGGGAAGGGAAACAGGCCACGTCCATTACCTGAAACAGTAAGACAAAACATCAGTATGCCATATGCTGAAATAAATCAATGAATTAAATCAGTCAGTTATGAAATTAATTGTGTATCCTTCAGCCATACATCAACTGTCAGTCAGTAATCCACGTAAACTGAATTGTTTATAAATTTTGATATTTCAATGAACCTCATTTGCATGTACTTACATGTAGCACCTTGTTCACATTAACTTGATGAACATGAAACTGGAAGCATGGCTTAGATACAAACTTGAAGGAAGAAAAGACCCATTTTCCCAAGCTCTGTCACAATAGTTCAAAACAATAACCAAAGGATAAATAAATGCAGCCATCTCAGTCAGTCCTTGTTATATTCAATCATTCTCAAAAATATCGTTTAACTGACAACAGGTTCAGAATTTAAATAGTATATCTGATATTTTATGAACAAAGCGTTCCCCTAGGATTTCTTACCATTTGTCAATGCATTTTTTAAAAAATAGATCAAGTCTTGCATGGTAAAGTGGCAAAACCGACAGACACATGGATGATTCTTGGGTATTCAGCAAGTGTTCTGGGGTGGGCAATGCTCACAACAAGATTTCCCTTTGTCACAGATATTTGGGAGATAAAAATGACTAATATAATTTTGATAAATTATGTGAATGTAAATAACATGCCAGGTTTGTTACTCTGTATTGATTTCGAAAAAGCTTTTGATTCACTCCTTTTGGGGATTTATGACTATTGTTTTGGAAGTGGCGTTTGTCGTTGGATTGAAACTTTCTATAAAAACATAAAATCAAACTGCTCTTTTAAATGTCAGACTACAGAATGGTCTAGTGTAGAAAGAGGATGTAGGCAAGGAGATCCAATCTCACCCTACCTTTTTATTATTTGCGCTGCAGAGGTTCTAGCCATAATGAAAAGGGGAGGATGACTCAATAAAAGGAATACAGGTTCCTGGTGTAGAACACAAAATGTCCTAGTTTGCTGATGACACCCAGTTAATAAATGTAGGAAAGACAAAACCTCTTTTGAAAGATCTATTCCAAAACTCAATATGTACGGCACAGTTTCAGGCCTGTTTATGAACAGCAAAAAACGCAAGTAATATGGCTCGGGAGTGAGAGAAAATCAGAAAAATACTGTTCCCAATTTAAAATGATTTTGGAACCCTCCTACGTTTAAAATACTTGGCATTTGGTTCACTGAAAATCAAAGAAACTGCGAAATATTCACTATAACGACGATTTTTCAGAAGTGAAAATGTTATTCAAAATTTGGCCACAAAGAACCATTACCCCGATTGGTAAAGTTGCGTTTCAAAGTCCCCTTGTGTTATCTGGCTGTTATTCCTCCTGGCTGGTTCCTCCTGGGTGGCTCCTCCTGGCTGGTAAGACCCCTGGATCCACCAATCATTTATACAACAGCTACAGAAGTATGTTTTTTAGTTTGTATGGAACAAAATTACAAAATAATCAAAGGGTAACAAATTTAAAAGAGAGAGGAATATACTGCATATATGGCTGTTTTTTTTACCTATTAAGAAATTTGAAACTAATGCTGATTGCTGTTTAATTTTTTTTCACTTATAATGGATGGATATCCTACAATCAAACAATATTTAAGAACCAGAAAACCAAATGAACAACAACACGAATAGTATTTTGAATGTGTCAAGTGCAATATGGTTAATAATGAGTGTACAAAAAGGAGCAAAATTTTACCATAAAAAATTAAAATGGATATAGCAAACCAAATTGCTGTTCAAGGTGTTGAGAGAAACTAAACATTAACATCTCGGGGGAAAAGTTTTTTGTCTAAAAATTCATGAATTAAATGTTAACTTGAAATGGTTTGCAACTAAGAACATTCATGGGACTACTGCTACCAATATATGTCAAACACAATGGGTGTAGCAAGTAGGACAAATTGTGCATGATGTCATAATGCAAAAACGCTATTGAAAATTTCATAGAACTGTCAGTAACTTACGGAACTTAACAAGAAAACTAATCAACGCAAAATGCGAAAATACCTTCAACATCAAAATCACACGAAACCTAGTGTTTTCAATGTTTATCAAAATGTAATTACAATATTTGACCTTATGATAATGGGTCGAAAATCATTTATATATAAATGCAAAGTAGACTAATGTCATCCGAACATACATACTTTTGAAAGACTGCTAAATCAGAGATTCAAAATGAAACAATATAATGCCAAAATAAACTTTCACTTGTCCATTTTTAATTCTCATTGGAACAACTATGTGCCAAATGTTCTCTCCATAGAAAACAGATTTTCTTCAATGACATGTTCTTTAATTTGATGTACATAATGCAACTATCATTGATTAGAATATTTCTTATATGTATTGTAAAATTTCAAAGATGTTTCTGTGTGAACAATACTTGTCTTATATGTATAAATTGATATCATTTCTGTTTTCACATTGTTCATTGATGCTTGATTATCGTTAAGCAAAGGAATGTGGTTTGTTTAAAACTGGTTCATAGGGGAAATGTTGACATGTGCTAAGATCTTTTATTCATTTTTAAACTTCCAATGTTTAAAATATCATTATGTATATTCTAAATGCTATATGGAGTTCATATGTCAACATTTTTTGCGTATTTTGTGTGTGTGTGTGTGTGTTTTGTGTGTGTGTGTTGTGTGTGTGTGTTTGTGTTGTTTGTGTGTGTTTTTGTGTTGTGTGTGTGTGTGTGTGTGGTGTGTGTGGGGTTGGGGTGTGTGATTTTTTGTTGCCATATTGTGTTAGATGTCCGTTAGTTGTGAAGCAAATATTAATAAAAAAAAAATAAAAAAAACTTTTAAAGAGAAAAAGGTTTAATTTGCTAGTTACCAATAGACCCAAAGTGGCTTAACAGGCAGTTACTATGCTGAATTCTCAAATCCAGTCACTGATTTTCATTCCAAACCACAATTACGGAAAAAAAATGCTTGTGTCAAAAGTGAGAACATCTTCGCCCCTTGCCTAATTTTTGGTCAGGGAAAGAAAGGCACGGGGAAAGGTTTTTATGGAAAGGGGTAAATGTCATTTTTGTAATTATTTTTGCCATGTTTTACACTGAAACATTG
>JAPXFY010005808.1:0-2500 GCA_030674185.1 Monoplex corrugatus
CAGACAGACAGACAGAGAGGCAGAGAGAGAAAGACACACACACAATTACACACACACACACACAGACCAAGAGACAGAAACACAGAGAGACAGATAGACACACCGACAGACAGACAGACAGAAGAGAGAGAGACAGACAGACAGACAGATAGACAGACAGACAGAGACAGAAAAAGACAGAAACAGAGACAGAGAAAGACAGAGGCAGAGACAGAGAGTCTGAGAGAGAGAGGGGGGGAGGGAGGGAGAGAGACAGAGAGACGGACAAAGACAGAGATAGAGAGAGATATATATAGAGAAGGAGGGAGGGAGGGAGAGAGACAGAGAAAGACAGAGAGACGGACAAAGAGAGAGAGAGAGAGAGACAGACAGACAGACAGACAGACACAATTCGGGCGTTCAGGAGGCAGGTGTTCAAAGCTAACACCACACGTCAGTATGAGGTGAGAATGTCATCAGCAATGAAGCGCGTGACTTGTATCAGACTTCAAAGTTTGACGTTAGTGGGCCTGTCCTGTCCTGTGCAGACACAACGTTTCAATAAGTAAATAGGGAATGTGCTCAAGTATGTGACAGGTGGGTGTGTGTGTGTGGCTGGGTTTTTGATCTTCCTTAAAAAAACTGCAAAGAAGATAGTTATGTCATTCTAATTCTCTGCCATTTCGTCATCATCATTTTCATCATCGTCATCGTCATCGTCATCATCATCATCATCGTTGTCGTCGTCGTCGTCGTCGTCATCATTATCATCATCGTCGTCGTCGTCGTCGTCGTCATCATCGTCTCGTCATCATCGTCGTCGTCGTCGTCATCGTCGTCGTCGTCGTCGTCATCATCATCATCATCATCATCATCATCATCATCATCATCATCATCATCATCATCATCATCATCATCATGTGCTCTGCTGCATGTCGATGACGATCATGGCCTTCCATACACTCCGACCCTCTCTGTCTTCATCCACTCTGCAAATCCATTCAGTATTTTCTCCCTGGATCTATTTGGTGCTTTTTCCCCCTCCAGCTTTCCTGTTGTGAGTAGGTGCTCAAAGTTTTCTCACCTCACAAAAAGTGTCCTATAGATGTTGCTTGTCTTTTCCTAATCTTCTTCATTAATGTTCTTTTTGTGTTTGCTTCCTTCAAGACTGTTTGGTTTGTTTGTTTTTTATTTGCTGTCCATGGAACTCTTAACATTCTTCTTAGAAACCACATTTCAGCTGCATTAATTTCGTTCTGACTTTGCGTGTTGATTGTCCACATCCACACAACACTTTACCATTTACACAAACAATATTACAGGAAATTCACGTATTCTGCTTCTCAAGGCCACTCGCATGAAATAATAGTCAAGCAAGGATAGAGGCAGACTGTTTCAACAATATAAACAGTATTGAAATATTGTGAACAGTTTTAGAAAAAAAAAAGTTTTATAGAAATTGCTGCTTGCACATTCTCCTAGACAGAGTTTTCTTTTTTGAGCACATTTTATATTATGTTTTTGTTTATTTATTCAGCCAATTTTTGTTTTTTTAAAATTTGTTTTACCTTAACATCAGCGTCTTGACTTTTACTCCTCCACCCCCTACCACCATCATCATCATCAGGTGCCCTGCCGCATGGTGTTGGCGACCATGGACTTCCATCTATCTCTATCTCTCGTGCCCCTAGCATCTCTCCCACCCTCCTCATCCCCAGCCACTCTGCAAGTCCGTCCAGCATTCTCTTCCTGGGTCTACCTGGTGCTCTCTTTCCCTCCAGCCTTCCCGTTGTGAACAGGTACTCTAATTCCCCTTTCTCATAAAATGGCCTATATATGTTACCTGTCTTTTCCTAATCTTCCTTTGAGTGATCTACTTGTGTCTGCCTCCATCAAGACTGTCTCGTTTGTTTTCTTTGCTGTCCATGGAACCTCAGCATTCTTCTGAGAAACCACATCTCGACTGCCTCAATCTTGCTGTGGCTTTGCTTGCTGACTGTCCACGCCTCGCACCCGTACAACAGTATTGGTTCTATATAACGTTCAAGGACTCTCTTTTTGATGTTAATTGATAGGCATTTGTTGGTAAGAATGCTTGTCATCTTCTTGAATGCTATTTTGGCTTGGCCGATTCCGCCAGCTATTTCCGATGTGCATCTGCCGTCTGATGAAATGACCGTTCCCAGGTATTTGAACTTATTAACCTGTGTCAAGGTTGTGCCATTTGCTACCACCATAATACGTGCAAACTGATCGATCTGATTCAAATGTTCATACAGCATTAACAAAACCCTTCTCACTCGTTTATATTACATGAAAAGAGTGGGCTCACACAAGAGAATTTGGGCGTTCAGGAGGTGGTTGTACACAGCTAGTACCACACACCAATATGAAGTGAGAATGTCATCAGCTATGAAGCTTGTGACAGGTATCAGACTTCAAAGTTTGACGTTAGTGGGCCTTTCCTGTCCTGTGCATACACAACGTTGTGAAGAAATAAAAAAAAGGAACGTGCTCAAGT
>JAPXFY010005809.1:0-14095 GCA_030674185.1 Monoplex corrugatus
AGAAAAAGAAAGAAAGAAGAAGAAGAAAAAGAAGAAGAAAAAAAAGAAGGAGGATGGTTAATAGTGAGGGCACCGAGGTTTTTTTTTTACACCGTTTCATAAAAATTATGCTGCAGCGTATAAAAGTCAGGCTTCGCCAGGTTATCTATGGGCAGTCAGGTCACAGTGACATCTACCCCCAAAGCACAATTATGCTAAACAGGACAAGTTACACAATTTGTATTTATGTATCGATCTATATATGTCTATATTTGTATATCTATTTTATGTATATATATATATATGTATATATATATATACATATATAAACACCACATACAAACATATGGGAGACATCATTTTTATATTTTATACATACATACACCCCACATACACACACACCAAAAAAGGACATCTTTTCTCTCTCCTCTCTCTTTCCCCATTTTCTCTCTCTCTACAATATATTATGTGTGTGTGTGTGTGTATGTATTTATATGTATGTATTATTTTTAGTATAAAATTTATGTAGTATTGTATGTATGTGTGTGTGTGTGGGTTTGTTTGTGTTGTGTGTGGTCTGTGTATGTATTGTATGTATGTGTGTGTTTTGGCGTGCGCGCCGCGCCGCGCACGCGCACGCGCTAGCGCAGAGTTCCTTTGCCATAAAACTGTTTTCAAGTGGACACAACCTTTTCTGTTTACCCCTTCTTGAGATGCGGATACAGACCTATTTTTGTCCTCCCTCCTGTTGAGAGTTTCCCCTATTTTGGGGCTAATTGAAAAAAAAAATGGGGAAGAATAAAACAAAAGAAAGATAATAACAGACAAGAATAAAAAAAAAAAGGAAAGTACAGAAAGACAGGGAGAAGATGATGGAAAAAGGGACAGAGAAGAAAAAAAACAAAAAGGAAGGGACAAAAAAAAAGACGGTGAACGAAACAATGGTTAAGCCATCATTTACCCTTTCAAGATCATTAAAACACGTGTTAAACACTTTAAGGATACAGAGACGCTGATACAGACACAGACAGAAACACAGACACAGACACACATACAGACCCCACACACACACACACACAATACACGCATGTATGCACACACAGTACATGCACATACGAACCTACATACACAGACCACATACGCACGCCCCCCCTCCAAACACATATGCGCCTACACACACACACACGCACCACACACACACACGCACGCACAACACAACACCGCACACACACACACACGCACCGCACAAACACACCACACACCCCACACCCACAACACACACACACACACACACAAACACACACACACACACACACACACACAACACACACACAACACAACACACAACACACTTTTACGTTTTCATTATGAGAACTGCAAAAATGGTCGAATCATATTGCAAAAAGAAACAATCTTATTTCCTCGGACAAACTTTCCTTATCAAAAACACCGAGAACCCAACCACACACTCACAAAAACCTGTAACAAGCCAAAATTAATGTAGATTCATTCGCAAACTTTTTCAAATCTGAAAACTGATTTGACTCTGTTTAAAAGATATACATTCCCTGCTACATCTTGCTCTGGGGTGAATCTATAACTTGGCCAAAATCCATGTTGATGAAAGCAACAAAAAAAAATTATACTCATAACTTCTACAGATGAGAATCATAGCGATTCAATTTCACGCACTGAGAAGTTTTAGTAATATATAAAAGAAATTCTATGCATTAACAGCCTGGAAATCTTTTTGCTGATATATTCGTGTCTAGACAGATAGATGCCTCACATCAATCTGAATAATATTTTTTTCAAAAAGAACGAAAAACAGGTGGACAAGATTCACAGCTACTAAATTGCTTGTTCTGTCCATCATCTCGCGAACGGTTTTTATATGTTATTGTTCTCTGTCTTTGTCTCTGTCTCTGTCTGTCTGTCTTCTGTCTCTGTCTCTCTGCTTGTCTGTCTGTCCCTGTGTTTTCTGTCTCTCTGCCTGTTTCTCTGTCGGGACTGTTTGTCTGTCTTTCTATCCCTCCTCCCCTCTGTGTGTGTGTGTGTTGTGTGTGTGGATTGTGGTGTGTGTGTGTGGGGTCGTGTGGTGTGGCGTGGTGTGTGTGTGTGTGTGGGGTGTGTGTCTTTTCTCTTCTTTCTCTGTCTGACTGTTTGTCTGTCTTTATCCTCCTCCTCTCTGTGTGTGTGTGGTTGTGTGTGTTGTGGTGTGTTGTGTGGTGTGGTGCAGTGTGTGTGTGGTGTGTGTGTTACGTGTGTGGTGTGCGTGTGTGTGTTACTGTTTGGGGTGTCTGTGTGTGTGTGTGTGTGTGTGGGTGTCTCTCTCTCTCTCTCTCCTTTCATCTTTGTGATGGACTAGCTTTATATATAAATGAAAGCAAAAACACTCTATCTCCTCTCTCTGTCTCTCCCTCTCTGTCTCCCTTCTCTGTCTCTCTGTGTCTGGCTGTCATTTTCTTGGTCTTACCTCTCTGTCTCTGCTCTTTTTATCGTTAAAATACTACTTCATCCTACCAGTTTCTTTCAACACGCCAGCACGAGTTAGCATATGGATGAGGCCATTTTTGCCCCACTGGACTCAGCTCGCCTGTAATTGGTCCATTACCCTGTACAGACCTGCTGCTACACTGTCCAATTTCCCCCTGAGAAAATCAATGTCTGCCCCGCCGTCAGGTTCGTCCCCTGGATCTGTTCTCTAAATGCCTTAAGAATTCTGCCCCTTCATACCTTAAGGATCATGTGGGCCTGTATCGCTTCTCTTAAAGAGGTTTGTCCCTTGAAACGTTCGTTAAAAAGCAAAAGCCATGCGGTTTTTAGGCATTGTTGTCAACATGGGGGAATTTGTTCTTTATGTCGACGTACGTGATATACTCTTTTTTCTTTTGAAAAGTTTAGTTTATTAAAAACTGTTGTCAAATCGGCACATTATGCATTATCCATCCATTTCATCCAGAAAAAAAAAATAAAGAATCCATCTGCAACAATGGCATCAACACATGATTTACTGGGAAAAAAAAAGAAGATCCAAAATTTTAATTAAACTAAATCCAAAACAGTGCGACTGCCCGCGTTCAAGCAAACAGGAACCAGAAAAACACGAAAATAGAATCAAGAAACGCGTATTTAATACAACAAGACAAGAAAAGGCGCAAATTTTCGGCCAACTGGTTTTGTCAAGCGGGAATTGTAGATCACAAACAAACACCAAATACAAATTATGAGGAAAAAAGACTGAAACTTCCCTGCCGCTTCGTCCAGTGGGAGAAAGGGAAAAAAACTAATAAAATAAATCAGGATAGGGAATGCATGGGGCCTTTTATGATTCAGTGATTTTAGTGGACTGTTCAATAGTTTTCTGAGACGAAAAAGAAAAGATAATTAGGTCAGACAACTGTCCCCAAGGCAAAGCGGTGATGATATTGGGGAATTTCCTTGCTGATTACCGCTACAGACACCCACCCTATTCTCTCCTTCTCACAACACATGGGAAACGACAGGGACGGTTCACAAGGAAAAATGAAAAAAACAAAACAAAAAAAAAACAATCTGATAGTGGGGAACGTGATCAATGATTACAGGAGGCGTTATTCGTGGAGATGTGATAATGGCAATCATCAGGCTGGGCTCCATTCCCGCAGAGGAAACCCGCAGACTGAGAAGAAAAAAAAGAACAAAGAAAGAGGGAAAAAGAAGAAAAGGAGCTCCCACCCCAACTCCAAACCCCCACCCGCCCACAAAAGAAAAAAAAAAAAAAAAGAAGAGAAAGAGAGGAGAAAAAAAAGAAAACAAAGAAAGAACACGAAAACGGAGGCAGGAGGAGGGAAAACGATAATATGAAATAGAAGCCAAAAATGAAATAGTGTAATAGAAAAGAAGAAGAAGAAGAAGAAAAAAGAAGAAGAAGAAGAAGAAGAAAAGAAGAAGAAGAAGAAGAAGAAGAAGAAGAAGAAGAAGAAGAAGAAGAAGAAGAAAAAAAGAAGAAGAAAGAAAAGAAGAAGAAGAAGAAGAAGAAGAAGAAAAACAAGAAGAAGAAGAAAGAAAGAAGAAGAAGAAGTAGAAGAAGAAGAAGAAGTAGAAGAACAAGAAGAAGAAAGAACAAGAAGAAGAAGAAGAACAAGAAAAAAGTAGAAGAAGAAGAAGAAGAAGGAGAAGAAGAAGAAGAACAACAACAAGAAAAAACAACAGGAACAAGAAACAAAAACAAGAACAAAAATAAGAACAAGAACAAGAACAAAAACAAGAAGAAGAAGAAGAAGAAGAGGAAAGAAGAAAAGAACAAAAAACAAGAACAAGAACAAGAACAAGAAGAACAAGAAAAGAAGAACAAGAGAACAAGAAAAGAACAAGAAGAACAAGAACAAAGAAGAACAAGAACAAGAAGAATAAGAAGAAAGTTAATAGCGAGGAGCACCGAAGTATTTTCTGTAGCGTTCCATAAAAATATGTTACAGCGTATATGCCATTTAAGCTTCAACAGGCTGTCTTTGGACAGTCAGGTCACAGTAACATCAATACCAGGACAGTCATGCTATACAGGACATGTCAGGGCCGGCCAGGTATCAGATTCTGGGCCAAAGGGCGATCACCATCTCTGTGTCCTCCTTAGGAGGAACATCTTTGTGGTCTTTTGTGGAATATTTTTCACATTTTGGTTTACTGCCCTCAAAAAAAAACAGATCATTCCAATTTATACTTAATATTTATGATTTGATCATGGTGAAAAGTGATAATATTATGAATCTGAAATTTTTTCTTATTACATGTTTTTTAATACGTACGTTACATACATTAAATCCCATTGTTTTTTTAAAAAAAAAAAAAACTGGCAAGCTTTTTTTCAAGATGATTGGAAATGGGAAAAGGTTACTGTGCTTAAAAACAAAGCAAATAAGCAAGCAAGCAAGGGAACCAAGCAACCCAAGCAAGCAAGCAAACTAAACAAAACAAAAAAACAAACAAAAAAAATCTAGATAACAAAGACAAAACCCAAAGGGTGGCCACAACATTTTTCTACTTTCCCCGAAACCAATGACATTCTGCCTTGAATTGTGTGCTTTTCGTCCCCGCAACGTTGTAACCAACACAAAATGATCAGAACAACACTATATGCAGTCAGTGCCTAAAGGCATTTATAATGGATAAGCATAAATTTTATTTTGTGAATGCAGCTTGCAGGAAACAATTCTGATTGAGGTCACAGAAAAGTTTTACTGATAAAAATATTCTGCAAAAAATCAAGAACTCAGCTGAAGACTGCAGTTATCTTTCCCCCTTTTCTTAATATATAGTTGCAAGTTTTTTAACGAAAATTTTCAGTGTATACAATTAGGGAAAGAATGTATCAACGACCTCCCCCACATTCCCATAAACATGATTTGATACTTGAACAGGGTCAGTAGTATGAAAGACTTAAAATGCTGTTTATGCTAAAAAAGTATTTGTTAATGTTCTTTCCTTTACCAGGATCAATATTCAGAAAACAGTTCACATTCAGTTCGTCATGCTGTCATTTTCCTTCTTTCAAATTGCTCTGAAACATTTCTCTTTCAACAGTTATTACAATATAAAATTGTTATTATTTATATTTCAAATTAGTGCACGAATCACCTGAAAAGGCCTCGTAAGGTTTTAGTGTCTTCCCTCGACAATTAGGGAGATTATGATATGTTTTATGCAAGAGAGAGAGAGAGAGAGAGAGGAGAGAAGAGAGAGAGGAGAGAGAGAGAGAGAGAGAGAGAAAAGACAAAAGGATGGAGAGGGAGAGAGATACAGAATAAATAATATATAATATATATACAGAGATACAGAGAGAGATGGAGAGGGAGAGAGATACAGAGAGTGAGAGGAGAGAGGAGAGAGAGAGAAAAGAAGACAGACAGACAGGTAGACAGAGACAGAGAGACAAGGTAGAAGAGAGAGAGAGAGAGAGACAGACAAACAGACAGAGAGACAAAACAGAAGACAGGTGTGCACCCAGGGCGGGGAGTGTGTTTTTGTGTGTGGTGTGTGTGTGTGTGTGTGTGTGTGGTGTTGTGTGAGTAGGGGGTATGTGTGTGTGTGTGTGTGTGTGTTGTGGTTGTGTGTGTGTGGGGTGTGTGTGTGTGTGTGTGTTGGTGTGTGTTGTTGTTGTTGTTGTTCATGTTTTTTGCTCTTTTTGTTAAAGGACCGGAAAAAAAGATTTTTTCCAGTTCAAAAATTCAATGTCCTTAATTTCACTTAGGGGGAAAAAAACGGGGTCAAAGGGGACTTAAAGTCATCGTTCTCCTCAGGGCCTGATTAGATGAAACGTAAACAGTTCGATCAGCGTGCGGGCGTCCTAGATGCTATCAAACACTGGGTCCACGAACACAAAACGGGGCACAGAGGCTGAGAGAGAGAGAGGGGAGAGAGAGAGAGAGGGGAAAAGAGAGAGAGGGGGAGAGAGAGAAAGAGGAGAGAGAGGAGAGAGAAAGAGAGAAGAAAACAGAGAGAGAGTTTAGAGAGAAGAGAAGACAGAAAAAGACTGAGGGGACAGAGAGAAGAGAGAAAAAGAAAGAAAGAACGAGAAAGAGAGAAAGGAGGGAGGGAGAGGAGAGAGAGAGAGAGAGAGAGTAAATGAGGGAGAGAGATAGAATGCGAGAATGGGGAGAGAGAGAATGCGAGAAGGGGAGAGAGAGGAGAGAGAAGGAGAGGAGAGAGAGAGAGAGACAGAGACAGAGACAGAGACAGAGACAGACAGACAGAACAGACACACACACACAGGGCACACAGACCACAGACACACAGACACACAGGACACAGACACACAGTCAAAACAGACAAAAGGGAAAACACTGAACCGGCAGAAGATAGAGAGAGAGACAAGACAGAGACAGAGAGACGGGGAGACAAAGATAGAGAGAAGAGAGATGCAGAAACAAACAAAACAGACAGAATAATGTGTGCGCGTGTGTATGTGTGTGTGTGTATGTGTGTGCGTGCCTATGTGCGTACTGCGGCAAAGTGTGCGAGTGTTGTGAGTGTGTGTGTGTGCGCACGTGCGAAAAGGTGCGTGTGTGTGTTTGTCTGTGTTTGGGGTGGCCGCCGCGCGCGCGTGGTGTGTGTGTTGTGTCTGGGGTGCACGTGTGTGTGTCTGAATGTGTCTGTGTGTGTCTGTATGTCTGAATCTCTGTCGTGTGTTTTGTGTCTGTGTGTAGTTAATTTTATAAATGTATGAACATCTAATTGTGCATGCATGTATGTTTATATGCATTTTACATGTACATGTATAAGTTGTATATGTATTCTTAAAATTCTGCTTGTTACGTATTGTTTTGTTTTGTCTTTTTGTGTAAAGAAACTTTAAAAGAGTTTTAAGTTCAAAATCTACCTAATTCTTAATTCTACTTACAAAAAAAATTGGGCTAAGACTAAAGGTCACGTTCTCCTCAGGGCCTGGTTAGTTTGAATGTAAACAGTTCGATCAGCGTGCAGGCCCTAGAGCTATGCAAACCTGGTCCACGACACAAACAGGGGCACAGAGGCTGAGAGGAGAGAGAGGAGAGGAGAAAAGACGAGAGAGAGAGAGAGAGAGAGAGAGAGAGGAAAAAAGAGAGAGAGATAAGGTGAATGAATGGGAAAGAAAGGAGAGAGAGAGAGAGAAGGGTGATAAGAGAGACAGCCAGGAGAGAAGGACGGGGAAGGTAGAGAGATAGGAGAAGAGAGAAAAGAGGAAAAGAAAGAACGAAGAGAGAGAGAGAAGAAAGAGAGAGAAGGAATGAGTGAGAAGAAATTGAGAAGAGGAGGGTGAGAGAGAGAGCAGGAGAGAGAAGAGATGAGAGAGAAAGAGGAGAGTGGGGGCGAGAGAGAGAGAAAGAGAGAGAGAGGAAAGGTGAAGAAATGGAGAAGAGAGAGAAGAGAAGAGGACAACAGAGACAGAGAAGAGGGGTAGATAAGAGAGAGAAGAGACGAACCAGAGACAGAGAGACAGGAAGGCAGAGACAAAGAAAAAGACAAAGAAGAGAGGAGAAGACTTGAGGGACGTGAGAGGGAGGAGGGAGGGAGGGCGGACAGACTGAGAACAGGAAAAACAAGAAGGAGCAGAGAAAAATGAGACGTGGGAAGAGAAGAGAAGAGACCAGAGAAAAGAAGAAGGAAAGTGGGTGCAGAGGACAGGGGTTTTGAGAGGGGTGAAGGGATGAAGATAAAGGGGACAACAGTAATAGAGGGATCGAGAGTGAAGGGGGGGGAGGGGAGGAGAAAACCATGGAGGGGGAAGGGAAGGGGAGCCAGGTTTGCCAAGTCAACTTATTTCCACCAAAAAAGTAGCTGATTAAATCGTTTTGTTAGAAAAAAAATCTTTATTTTTACAGAAAGGCCAGCAAGCTTAAAAGTAAACCCGTCCGTTTTGGGTTTTTAGGTTTGGAGAATCAGTAAACTGTTTGAGGGTGGGATCTGTGTTAATAGGTTCTGAAATTCTTCAATGCAGAACATTTTTTGTAAAGATTGTTATTTTTTTTTCTGGGGTTTCTTTGAAGAAAAGGTTTTGTTTTTTGCTCTATATTCTGTTTGAGAGAGATCTGGGGTTAATGGTTCTGACATTCTTCAATGCAGAACAGTAAGATTGTATGACTTCATCAAGTCTGTGAGAAGACTTTGCTCTCTCTTTGTTTGAGGTAAATCTGTGTTAATGATTCTGGTATTCTTCAGTGCAGAACAGTAAGGTTGTATGGCTTTCATCCAGTCTCTGAGAAGACTTTGCTCTCTTGTGTTTGAAGGTAAATCTGGTGTTAATGATTCTGAATTCTTCAATGTAGAACAGTAAGATTGTAAGACTTTCTCTGGTCTCTGAGAAGACTTTGCTCTCTGTCTGAGGAGTGGATCTGTGTTAATGGTTCTGATATTCTTCAAGATTGTAGGGGCTTTATCAAGTCTTGAGAAGACTTTGCTCTCTGTCTGTTTGTGGGTAGATCTGTGTTAATGGTTCTGACATTCTTCATGCAGAATGGTAAGACTGTATGACTTTATCCAGTCTCTGAAAAGACTTTGCTCTTTATCTGTTTGAGAGCAGATCTGTGTTAATGGTTCCGAATTCTTCTATGCGGAACAGTAAGATTGTATGACTTTCTCTGGTCTCTGAGAAGACTGTACTTTATCTTTTTGAGAGTGGATCTGTGTTAATGGTTCCAAAATTCTTCAATACAAACAGTAAGATTGTGTGAATTTCTCGGGTCTTGAGAAGATTTTGCTCTTTACCTGTTTGAGAGCAGATCTTTTGTTACTGGTTCTGACATATTTCAATGAAGAACAGTAAGACTGTATGTTTTTCTCTTGTCTCTGAGAAGACTTCGTACCTTATCTGTTTGAGAGTGGATCTGTGTTAATGGTTCTGAAATTCTTCAATGCAGAACAGTAAGATTGTATGGCTTCATCTAGTCTCTGAGAAGACTTTGCTCTTTTTCTGTTTGAGAGCAGATCTGTGTTAATGGTTCTGACATTCTTCAATATAGAACAGAAAGATTGTATTGCTTTATCAAATCTCTGAGAAGACTTTGTAACTTTGATTGTTTGAATGTGGATCTGTGTTCACGTTCTGACATTTTTCAATGTAAAACAGTAATATTGCAAGGCTTTCTCTGGTCTCTGAGAAGACTTTGCTCTGTATCTGTTTGAGAGCAGATCTGTGTTAGTGGTTCTGACATTCTTCAGTGCAGAACAGTAAAGATTGAATGTCTTCATCAAGTCTCTGAGAAGACTTTGTACTTTGTTTGAAAGTGGATTTGTGTTAATGGTTCTGACATTCTTCAATGCGGAACAGTAGGACTGTATGGCTTTTTTCTGGTCTCTGAGAAGACTTTGCTCTCTGTTTGAGGGTGGATATATGTTAATGGTTCTGACATATTTTCAATACAGAACAGTAAGATTGAATGTCTTAATCAAGTCTCTGAGAAGATTGTACTTTGTTTGAAAATGGATCTGTGTTAATGGTTCTGAAATTCTTCAATGCAGAACAGTAAGATTGTATGGCTTTCTCTGGTCTCTGAGAAGACTTTGCTCTCGGTTTGAGAGTGGATATGTCTTAATGGTTCCGAAATTCTTCAACGCAGAACAGTAAGATTGTATGGCTTTTTCTAGTCTCTGATAGGACTTTTTTCTTGGAACTGCTTTTTAAAAATTTTTTCTTCCAACTTTTCTTTTCATTCAAGTTTAGACAAGAAATCATGCAATATAAATATAAACTGAATTTTTGTAGAACACACACTTAAATGGATATCATACATGGCAATCCAAATATACAGAAATGTGTGTTCATTTATGATCAAAACACACACAAACACATACACACACGTACGTGCGCACGTGCGCACGCGTGCATGCGGCGCACGCACGCAAGTTCGCACGTATACACACACACACACATACAAGTATACATACAAATATAGGGGAGTGGTGAGGTGGATGGTTCGGTAGGGCTGGTGATAGGAGACGACAGTGGAAGGGAAGAAAAGGAATATTTAATCGAATAATAATTTATAACAATTAAGAACAGTATCAAATAACAACATATAACAATTAAAGAACAGTTCATAACAATCTCCCAACGGGGGATCTGAGAATTGGCTGGAACAAATGGAAAAAATGCCATTATTTTTGTTGTAAAGAATATGGCTGATGCCAGTATACGAAAAACCAAAATGACCATTTCTGTACAAAGATAGTGAGGCAGAACATGGGAATTAGTAGAGGACCTAAATTTGCCAGGTTTTCCATCATCATCATCAGGTGCCTTTGCGCATGGCGCTGGCGATTATGGACGTCCATCTGTCTCTATCTCTTGTTGCCTCAAACATCTCTTCCACCCTTCTTGTCCCCAGCCACTCTGCAAGTCCGTCTAGCATCTTTCTCCCTGGGTCTACCCGGTGCTCCTCCAGCTTTCCCGTTGTGACCAGGTGTTCCAATTCCCCTTTCCTCATAAAATGGTCTATAAATGTTGCCTGTCTTTTCCTAATCTTCCTTATGAATGATCTACTGTGTCTGCCTCCATCAAGACTGTCTCGTTTGTTTTCTTTGCCAAGATTTTATCTGTAGCAAACTGTTTAGCTGTAAATGAAAAAAAATCACTCAGTGTGAATTCTTCAACAAACAGCATCGGGGTGGGGAAAGGGTTGTCAAATTGTGCTTTCTGCTTTGCAAATAGTCTTAGAACTGACTTTTCTATTTAAATGTACAACATAGTCTCAAACGGTGAGTGTAGAACTGACCTTTCTATTTAAATGTACAACATAGTCTCAAACGGTGATTGTACTTTTGCAAGCCAAGATGCCAAGCATAGATGCACTGCTAACACAGTCTCAACTAAGATGGTCTGAATATCTCGTGCGCGTGCAGGCTAACAGGCTTCCAAAGCAGCTCTTCTACGGTGAACTGACAAAGGGCCTTCGACCAAGAGGACGGCCACAGCTTCGCTACAAAGACAACCCGAAAATCCCCCCAAAATGTGACATTGAGAAACAGTGGGAAATCATGGCAAAAACAGGCTAATGGAGGTAAGTATTTTCGAAAGGGGAACAAAAGCTTATGAAAAGAAAGACGAAAAGCGAATTATATCCCAAACACAACACACACACACACCCCACCACAAAACACACCACAACCACACATACACCCACACACACACGCACACATACACACACCACATATAAATAATATATTGTATTAAAATATATATTATATTAATATAAATTTTAATAATTTGTTTATATAAACGGTGTAGGGCCATGACTAGAGTGTTTTGGGGCCCAAAGGGACACTAAAACGCTATCTTAAATTCCACTGCAAAAAACCTCATCTGTTGCTCCCCCCTTTTAAGCCAAATCTTCTCATGTGTTATTAGTGTTTCCTAGTTCTGTTCTACCTTCCCCTACTCCTCCCTTTTTAAAAGATCTTGCCCCCGGGCCAGTGCTGGGTTTTTTTTTACAGGTTCGGGAACTGTCAGATAATTGTGGCAAATCTGAGTAGGCGCATATGGAATTTCCCAAGGCATGAACCCCTTTTTGAGAAACTCTAAAGTCTCAATTTCAGTTCAAAATACGACCTTTCCATCTTTTTTTTTAACCAGAAACACCGAGTAAAGATTTGGTTTTCACGTTGCTTAAGGCTAGAGACGGAAGCCAAACATTTCGTAAAGGGAAAGAGGAGAAGAGAGAGAAAAGAGAGAGAGAGAGAGACAGAGAGGGGAGAGAGAGGATGTGGAGGTTTTATAGAGTAGAAAAACACAGCACAGGGATGGAACAAGTTTGAGGGCGAGGGTGGGGGTACAGCGGGGTTTTGGGCAGGACGGTTGTTTGAAAGTAAATATTTATTCAAAATAAAAATGTAAAAAGGGACAGACAAACTTTGGGGAAAAAAGGACGGGGAAAATTTTACCATGGGCATTAAAAAATTTGCTTCTCCCAATTAAATTTGTGAAATTTTCTCATGTAAAGTATTTCGGGTTTTTTTCCCATGGATTGCACATGTCTGGAAAAGTTTGCGTTTTGGTTTTGAGCTTTCAAAATTGTTCAGATTCACGAGCGCTTTTCGGAAACCCAAAAGCTGTACTCTAAAAATGTTTTCTGCAAGACCCTTGCATGGCTGTGTCAATACTGTGATAGGATGATGATAGTGTGTCTTTAGAATTCTTCCTTATAACCTTTTTAAATGAAAAAACTTTCAACTTAAATCACAATTTGAACTAGAAAAAACCCTTAGCAAAAAACAATACGGTTTCCCGGCGAAATGGAAACTGAAATGTGGGTTTTAAAAAAATATTGAATTCCATGGACAGCAAAGAAAAAAAGAGACAATCTTGAAGGAGGCAACACAAGGAAACATTAATAAAAAGTTAGAAAAAGTAACAAACATTTATGGGCATTTCAAGAGAAAAGGAAATTAGAGCACCTAGTCACAACAAGAAAGTGGGGGGGAAAAAGAGATCAGGTACCCGTCACAAAAAACTGGACGGACTTGCAAGGATGAGGCAGAGAGAAGGGGGGGGGGGGGGATGTAGGGGATAGATTCGTAGGAGGGCCATGATCGCCAACGCTAAGAGACAGGGCACATGATAATATGATGACGATGACAGGCAAAATGTTCCCCAAAGAAGAAGTAGAAGAATGCGAAGAAGAAGAAAATGCGGAAAAAGAAAAAGAAGAAGAAGAAGAAGAAAAGAAGAAGAAGAAGAGAAGAAGAAGAAGAAGAAGAAGAAGAAGAAGAAGAAGAGAAAAAGATAGGAAAGGGAAAAGAGAAGTTAGAAGAAGAAGAACGATAATAATGATGGTAATGACGATGCTGATGGGTGATGATGGTGATGATGACGACGATGCGGCCGTCGCCGCCGATGTTTATAAGAAAAAAAAAAAAAAAAAAAAAAAAACAGAAAGCAAGAAAGACAGATACACAAACAAAAAAAAACAACAACAAAAAAAGAAGCAAAAAAAAAAAGAAGATAATGTGCACGAAGAAACAAAAGGAGATTAAAAAAAAAACCCCACATATTAAAAAGAGACTGAAAAAGACCATGTGATTTTGTCAAATGCAGGGTGTGTTTTGTCTGTCAAATGTCTAGAATTGGCTCGATCTGTCCCCATGCTCCTTCTTCAGATGGGTGCCACAAACCCTTTCTGCAGTCCTCCCCTTGTCCATGGCTTCCTTGTTCTGGCTCTTTAATTGCATTTCTTAATGAAAGAACAGGAACTAGCAAACAAAAAAGAAGGAAGAAGAGAAAGAATAAAGAAAGGAAGGACAGAAACAAGGAAAGAAACAAAGCAAGAAAGATAAAAGAAGAGAACAGAAATGAAGACAAAAAAAAAAGAAAGAAAAATGGAAAGAAAGAAAGAAAAGAAAAAAGAAAATGAAGGAAGGAGAGATGAGGAGGAGAGAGAGTAGAGAGACAGAGAGAAAAAGGAGGAGGCGGGGAGAGAGAGAGAGAGAAAGAGAGAAAGAGAGAATGAGAGGGAGAAGGGCAGAGAGAGGACAGACAGACAGACAGAGGGGACGAGATAAATAGGAGAGAGCGAGGAGAGAGAGAGAGAAAGAGAGAGAGGGGGAAAAAGAAGAGAGAAAGACAGACAGACAGAAGGCAGAGAGAAAGAGAGGTAAAAAAGGGGAA
>JAPXFY010005810.1:0-2500 GCA_030674185.1 Monoplex corrugatus
TTGATTCTGTTGTTTCGATCTGTTTTTACTGTGCAGGATGCCAGCCTTTCTGTTTGATCTATACATCTGTGCTGAAAATGAACTGTGCCCTCCCTGTCCAGGGTATCTTTCTGTCGGGAGAATGTGTCAATTGTGCAATCTGTTGGGTTTACCTTCAGGTGTTCTTGTGCCGTATCTCTAACAAGACCTTCTGTGGTCATGTGGTAATGATAGCCCTATGTCATATGTGTGTGTGTGTGTGATAGAGAGGAGAGAGGAGAGAGAGAGAGAGAGAGAGCGAGAGAGAGAGAGAGAGAGAGAAAGAAGGAAAGAAACAAAAGAGACAAGACAAAGAGAGAGAAAGAGAGAGAGAAAGAGAAAGAGAGAGAGAATAGGAGAGAAGAGGGGGGGGGGGGGGGGCTATGACATTAGAAAACAAGATTAACATCTGACAACAAAAAACAAAGTCGACGTTAGGCCATCGCAATTTCCCTTGTTTTAGACGCTTTAACCCAAAACAAAACAAACCTCTGAAGAGAGTCATGGCGAGTAGAGCTTAATGTTAAACACAGCTGTAACACATTTGGATTTCTACGAGTTTTGTGTGTGTGTGTGGTGTGTGTGTGTGTGTGTGTGTGTGTGTGTGTGTGTGGTGTGTTGTGTGTGTGTGTGTGTGTGTGTGTGCATGGTGTGTGTGTATGTGTGTGTGTGTGTTTGTGTGTGTGTGTGTGTGTGTGTGTGTGTGTGTGTGAGAGAGAGAGAGAGAGAGAGAGGAGAGAGGAGAGAGAGAGAGAGAGAGAGAGAAAAGAGAAAACTTTGATCGAAGATTATCAAAAGCTGAACAGCGAAGGGCAAAGTGTATCTCGTCTTTTTTGTAATGCGTGCATAAGGGACACACTAAATCAGAGACTCTATACGGGTTTATACCTCATCTGATAAACCTTGAAGGTTGGTACAGCAGCAGCAGCATCATCATCATCATCATCATCATCATCATCATCATCATCATCATCATCATCATTCATCATCATATTCATCATCATCATTCATCATTCATCATCATCATCATCATCACCATCATCATCATCACCCATCATCATCATCATCATCATCATCATCATCATCATCATCATCATCATCATCATCATCATCATCATCATCATCATCATCATCATTATCATGTGCCTGCCGCATGGCGTTGGTGATCATGGCCCTCCATGCGCATCTATCCCCTGTCGCTGCAAGTATATCTCCTACATCGAGTCTGAATTTCGCTATCATTCTTTTCAAATGAATATCCAGTTCATGACTAATTGTAAGGCATAGTACTGCATAAATTCACGAAAGAGCGATAAAAAAAATCATACCCTAGGCTCAGTTGTATAAGACCATTTTCCCTCCCGCCATCTGCAACCAACCTATTTTTGAAATCTGAATCATAGTGACTGCCAGCGTTGAAGCAAATACGAACCAGAAAAACACAAAAATAGAAGTAGAACGCATATGTAACAACAGCAAGACAGACACAAATTTTCGGCCAACTGGCCTTTGTCAAGCGTGTACAAAAGATATAAGATACAAGAATTTTATTTAGCCCAGAACATCACAATGGGAAATTGATTTGGCATTCGCATTAAATACATACAGGAACAAGAACGCATAAACAAATGTACACACATGCTCTTACTCTCTCTCACTCTCTCTTTCACCCCTCTCTCACCCCTCTCCCTCCCTTCATCTCTCTCCCCCTCCCTCTTTGTCGAACACAATATCAAAGATTATGACTAATTCTAAAAATGTACGGTTAAAAAAGCACATCATAAGAGTCAGATGCCTTGGTTAAGACAAGATAAACAAGAATATATGCATAGCACTTAACACAAAAAAACTGTAGACCGTTTCGCAAACGTAGCGTCCTGACAGGGAGAGAGAGAGAGGGGGGGGGGAGGGAATGAGAGGGAGGGAAAAAACTCTTGGATGTGCAAAATCTATATGTGGAAGAGTGCTCGAGATCGAAGTGACACGGGTGATATATTCTGAATCAAAAAGTAGGCTGACACTAGCAGAACGATTGACACTTAAGATGAAAAAGACACGACAGCGAAAATATTGAGCACGTATTTTGCCAATGATATAGAGTTCACCATTTGCGGAAAACTTTAGAAAACCTGATGACGAATGTCAAAATGTGCATAATCAAAAATTTACTGAAAGTTTCATTCTGTTTGGAGTTGAACGCTATACAGAAACAGATTGTGTCATTGATTTTATCATACTTTTTGCTGCACATTGCATCTATAGATGTAAAAACTAAGTACAACCCGACCTGAAAATAATAGCAGTCACTGGATCATTGTTTTTAAAACGATATAAAATAGACTGATGATATGTGCATGCATATTGACAACTGGCTGTAATCTTTATTATGACAATTATGGATGTAATTTGACAGAAACGTATTTAGATAGTTTGTGCTTCCTAGCCAACAAATGTGTCTAACAGTACTATGAGCGAATGTTTT
>JAPXFY010005810.1:10000-14095 GCA_030674185.1 Monoplex corrugatus
ATACAGATCTAGAGAGATAACAAATAGAATAGATATAGATATAGATAGATATAGATAGATATAGATAGATAGATATAGTTTAGACAGATATGGATAGATATGGATGTAGACGGATATAGATTATATAGAATATGATAGATACAAATAGATATAGACAGATATATATATATATATATATATATATATATATATAGATTTAGATATAGATGCTGTACAGATAGATATAGAAAAAAATAGACAATTTGTTTTTGGTCTGGATGGGGTCCAAACCCACGACTTCTCAGTCAGTTGCGTTAATTAACCACTGTGCTGCAGCGTTGACTTTTCTCTGTGGGATTTTGTTCTTCACTACTGACTGGCACTGTGTTAGTCTATGCTCGTCTGCTCTTTGATGTGGTGGTCTGCCCAGCTTTTCCGTGGTCTTCCCTCTTTCATGCCTGCTGTCTTAGCTTCTTGATGAATGGCCCTGGCTGGCCTGCTGATCTCGTGACACAACCACATCATTGAAATCCCTGCCTGCAAAGCCAGAACCAGATTGAGGCGGCCGCGATGTGCTTTCTGAGAAGAATGTTGACAGTTCCATGGACAGCAAAGAAAACAAACGAGACAGTCTTGATGGAGGCAGACACAACAATATCATTGATAAGGAAGATTAAGAACAGACAAGCAATATTTATAGGCCATTTTTTTTCAGGAAAAGGGGGAATTAGAGCACCTGGTATCA
Source organism: Monoplex corrugatus (assembly GCA_030674185.1). Classification (NCBI taxonomy): domain Eukaryota; kingdom Metazoa; phylum Mollusca; class Gastropoda; order Littorinimorpha; family Ranellidae; genus Monoplex; species Monoplex corrugatus. The sequence continues at coordinate 10,725 of JAPXFY010005810.1, forward strand.
ACAGGAAAGCTGGAGGGAAATAGAACACCGGATAGACCCGGGGAGAAAATATTGGACGGACTTGCAGGAGGCTGAGGACTGAGAAGGTGGAAGATGTGCTTGCAGCGACAAGGGATAGTTACAATGGAGGGTCATGGTCGCCAACGCCATGCGGCAGGGCACATGATGATGATGATGATGATGATGATGATGGGTAAAAGGTAGAGATTTTTCCCCATCCACCAGGTCAACATGTGTACATATCTGTTAGTGCTTTATCCCTCTTCGTGTGTGTATACACACGAAGAACATCAAGTTATCAAGTAAACACGTTAAGATGCGGTAAGTCATGTCAATATCCTTGGCTTATGAAGGCGACAAAAACACACTGATTGTACACCCACCACCGAAGGAGCGTGCAGAACAATATACATCCTGAACAGTGTGCGCACAACAACAACAACAACAACAAAAATAACAACAGCAGCAACAACAACAACGACAACAACAACAACAACAACAACAAGAATAACAACAACACAACTTTGCATATATGCATCCGACAAAAAATCGGAACTCTAAAAACCACAAAGAATAACAACAACAACAACAACAACAACGTCCCAGAAATTTCTGTTTTTACGAAGAATTCTGGACAGTAGGGAGATCCATTAAGAACCCAATAACTGAGTTTTTATTATACGGTTGCATGCTGGTGGTGTGACCTTACATAGTGTTAGAGGCAATATACTGAGCTTTGTTTTCGCATCGAATTTCAGTGATTATACTGTCCGAGTGTTAATTTGATTTCGCTGTTCACTTTATGCGACACCATCACGAGGAACCTAGAAGAATGCCGTGGGATAAAAGTTGGAGGCAAAATGATAAACAGTCTTCGTTACGCAGATGACACCGTGCTAATTGCAGAAAATAAAAAAAGACCTACACAATCTTGTGAATATAATAAAAAAGAAAGCAAAACTAAAGGGATGGAGCTAAATAGTAAAAAGACTGAAGTCATGGTAATCAATAAAAGACAAGAGAGCTCCTGAAGCAAAATAACAGCAAATGGCACAAATTTTGAGAAAACCAAAATTTATGGTTTGCTTTATAACGGGTTTTTATCATTTTCGGGCCTTTGTCTTTCACAAAGATGAAACCCTGCTATCCCCCCCCCCCCCCCCCCCCCCGTGAGGATGCTGGAGACTTTTAAAAAAGATAAGAAATATTCCCACCTTCCAAAATTCTGTGCTAGAAATTTTCTCTTTTCTGCACTCTCTGTGTTTCTGCCTTGCTCTTTTGTTTTCTGTCATCTTTTTCTATCTTTTTTTCCCTTCCGGGCTTCTTTCACCTATATGTTTTTCTATAAAGCCTTATATACTTTCTCTTAGGTTTTGATAATGGGTAGGCGTAATAAGTGCATTTTTGGCTCAAAGGGAAAAATGTGATGTCAGAGGCAATTTTGGTAATTTAGGCCCCTCTAAATATATAATATACCCGACAGCTAATCTATCGTCTATCTATCTATCTACTATCTATCTATCTACAAACCCTTTCTATCTATCAATCTATCATCTATCTATCTTTCTATCTATCTATCTTATAATCTACTATCGATGTATCTATCTATCGGTCTTTCTATCAAATCTATATATATATAACATATATATTTTCACATATATGTATTTTTATATGCCTAATAATATTTATATATATAATATTGTGTTGTGGTGTGGGGGTGTGTGTGTTTTGTGCCTCTCTCCTCCTCTCTTTGTGTCCTATCTCTTTCTCTCTCTGTTTTTCCCTCCCCCCCTCCTTCTATCTCTCTCTCTTTTTTTCGTTCTTTCTTTGTTTCTCTTTTTCCCTCTATTTCGTCTGTCTGTCGTTTTTTCTCTGGTCTCTCTGTATCCGTTTCTCTCTTTCTCCAACAACAATTTCAACCTCGTTTTAGTGCAGATTCATCAATAACTAGGGGAGAAATTGCCGTTAAAACGAATCGTGAAAGTGGGTTCCCATGACAAACAGATAAAACTCTGAGTGGCATGGGTCAATTTTTTCGTTAAACCAATTTTTTAAAAGGGTTTTTTTTTCAGGTGTTCTTTAGAGTAAACTATAGGAGAAGCTGATATCCACAATTTCTCACTGTATTACGGGGGGGTCCTCCTCCTTTTCCTTGTTTTTCTACAACAACAAAAACCAAAAACCAAACCCCTAAATACTACTGCTACTTACTACTAAATACTATTACTAAATATTTTCTTCTTCTCCTTCCTCTTTTTTTTTTTCCTTTTCTTTTTTTTCTTCTTGTTCTTTTTTTTTCTTCTTTTTTTCTTCTTTCTTCTTCTTCTTCTTCTTCCTTCTTCTTCCTTTTTCTTCTTCCCCTTTTTCTTCTTCCTTCTTCTTTCCTTTTTCTTCCTTCTTCTTCCCCTTTTTCTTTTTTCTTTTTCCTTCTTCTTCCCTTTTTCTTCCTTCTTCTTCCCTTTTTCCCCCCTTTTTCTTCCCCTTTTTCTTCTTCTTCCCTTTTCTTATTAACAAACAACCCAAAACACGCGCGCACGCACGCACCGACAACATCGACACGCACACACAAACACCCCTTTCCCCCATCTAACCAAAAAAAAACCCCACACAAACACACACTTAACCCTTTGACTCCCACACGCTATCCACCAACGCAAAAAAAATTTGGGCTCTTTTACTCCCTCACCTATCCCCCAAATTTCCTGCAGGGAAATTTTTTGGATAGGGGAGGGAGTCAAAGGGTTTAAAGTTTTTTTTTTGCTAGCATGGTTGACCCAAAGGGAGGAGCTGGGGAACAGGGGGCGGGAGTCAAAGGGTTTAAAAACAACAGAAAGGGAAAATATGTGACCCCCCACCACCACGAAAACAAAACTTAACTAGCATTTTGGCCATTTTTTAGATATACATATCACTTGGGAAAATGTAAAATTTTTGCGGGTTTATTTTGGTACTTAAATAAAGCTTTACTAAAAAAAAAAAAAGTAGAGTTATGTAGTTTAAAGTCATTAAGTTGTATACGGCCATTTTGGGGAAAACGGCCTCTAAAGTTTTTTTGTGCTCTCCCACCTTTTCCCTTTCATTTCTTTTTTCTGGTGCTTTGACCCATTTTGGGTTTTTAATTTTTCGCTGTCATTAACTGAAAGGTACACCAAAGAGCTTTCCATCAGTATATTACATGTGCGTGTCCCGTAGAGGGTTTCGGTTCATAAAAAAGAGAAAAAAAACAGGGGATTTTTGGGAGGAAATTGATTTTTTTCTGCTGCACAGGGGGCCTTAAAAAACCATTTTAAATTGATTAATAAAAATTTTTTTAAGAAAAAAATTTCTTGGGGGAAAGATTATTGTATACAGAAATCAATTTTTTAAAAAAA
>JAPXFY010005811.1:0-14095 GCA_030674185.1 Monoplex corrugatus
GGGGATCCTGAAGCAGACTGACCCTTTTCTTGCTCTCCTGTCCTACCGGTCGACATCCATCCCAGCCCTGGAGCCAGCCCAGCAGAGCTGGCATGCGGGAGAAAATTCCGCACCACCCTCCCAACACTCCCCAAAACCCTTGTCCCACGCTCAATCGACCCCACTTCAGTCCGTGCTAGGGACATCCTGGCCAAACAGCGTCAGAAGCAGACATACGACTTCCACCACGGAGCCCAGCCTCTTAGGGAGCTTCACCCAGGCCAGCCTGTTGTCGTCAAATTGGACGATGAAAAGGGGTGGAAGCTGCCCGAGAGGTGGTGTCTCAGCACGCCCCCACGGTCCTACATCATTCAGACGGAGAGGGGAAAGGTGCGACGCAACCGCAAACACCTTCGTCCAGACAAATTGACAGACCAGCAGGCAAAAAGCCATCAGGTGTCCAGCAGATACCGCCACCGCCAACAGACCATCGCTTCCGGGTCAGGCCGGAGCTTACATGCACAGGGCCACCAGACAGACAACTAGGCCCGTCAACCCCAGAGACTCAGCAAGCGTCTTGTCAGGGGACTCCAGGATCCCCTGTACCAGCATCTCCTACAGCCCCTGATTCCCCAAAGAGACCAGAGGCTTATACGTATCTCCAGCAATGGTCACCCCCTCAAGTTTCCAGGTCCGGTCGACAGATTCGACGACCAGCAAGATTCCAGTAACCCTGAACCTAGTTGGAAGCTGAAAATTTGTGTGTTTTGTTAGTTAAATGTAACTACCGTCGACACAGTGGCTTTGGTCCATTTGTTAGTTGGGTTTTTTTTTTCTTCTTCCTTTTTTTTTTTTTTTTTTTTATAGAAGTTTGATTCTGAACTTCGCATTAATGGTGAGTACTACAATGTTCGTCCTGTATCCTACGACTTTGGACTATTAGTATCATGAACGATGCTGAATGACCAATCTACAGCAGGTTCAATCTTCCTGAAATATGGACTAACCAATCCCCATGATGTATGCCACCTAATAAAAAAAAAAAAAAGCAACACTTGTATTGAAAAACTTTTTTTTCCCCTTTGTTACGATTGTTGCTGGGTCTATAGAATCAGAAGACCAACAAAGTATACAGCAGATTGCGAACATTGATTTTTTTTTCCAATTTGTTTGTTTGCCTTTTCTTCATTACAAAAGACCATGTTACTTTTACTATTTGCAATGACAGTTGCTACTTATTGAATTAGTTTGCGTTCAGATGTTGCAATTGTTTGCTTTCAGAAAAAAAATTAATCATTTAATTTGAAAAACACAGGAAGCTCTACAACCGCAAGACAGTGCCTGTGGATACTTTTGTCAAGTCTGTCTGTAACAACTTTGCTGCAGAACCAACTGATGATGATGACCCACAGCTGTCTACCTCTGGCAGCTGCCTGCCCAGACCTAGGAGAAGACATTGGGAGGGTACAACCAGGCAACCACTGGCCAGCTGACATTCCTCCTACCAAAGAGGGCCAGACCAGGAAAACACAGAGGGTTGCAAGGTGTGCTATGCAAGAAAGAAGGCAAAAGAAGTGTCGCGTAAGGGACTGCAAAATTGTAAAAAACAACCAACTGTCATGTGCAAACAGTGCAACGTGCCTCTGTGTTCAGTTCCATGTTTTGAATTGTATCACACAGTCAGGGACTACCACAAGGAGTGAATTTGCTGCAGTGAGAATATGCACAGATTTTTTAGTTTGTTTGTTGTTTTCCTGATGTACTTGTACCTTTGGATAATTTCTATTGGACTTTCATTTCTCAAGTGTTGTGACTCCTTTTTAAAATTTTTTTTATATCTTTTTCACTGTATATAGTGCATCATGTGACTTCAAACTGTTTCATGAGACTTGAAGTTCTTTACTTGGATGTAAAATTACCACATTCTTTCCAGTTGATTAGGTGATGGATATTACATGCCCTGTCAGATGAGCATACATGTTTCCCAAAACTTCATTTTTTGGTATTTAGTGACATAATTCAATTTAAAAAAAAAAAAGAGAAATACCCATGGTAAAACTGTTCAGTATTGTCAAAAGTAGACAAAATAAACTTTTCAATGATGTATAACTTGTATGTTTTTATCATTTTGTGTAAGTGTGTCGAATTTTGAAATAAGGCCAAAATCATGCGTCATGACATAACCGGTAGGTCTTTTTGACTGCAACTCCAATACGTTAAGTACAGTATCATTATTTTATCTTCCCACGTTCCTCACTTTAATCTTTGTGACATGAAACTGTGTGCTAACTTCATGGCTGCTGCTGCTGACAATGGACTGGGAGACAGTATTTTCACTGCACTAAAGACAGTATCAGCTGCGGCCCTCAGGTAAATCGATCTACTGCTCTGTGTATTGTAATGTGTTGTGTATGCATCTATCTCTTTACTCCAGTGAAATGAATATGATAAATATAATGTTCTATTCATAATAGTCAATTACAATTGCGCAATTTTCACTGGACAAGCACAAATTCGTAAAATAGAGTTGACCATCCTCGTCTGTTCTAAAAGGCTGTGTGGTGTGTGTGATGTATGTTTGTTTCATGTTTGGTGTGTATGGAAAGCGTAATCTCTCAGCTTTTACGTGACTGATGTGACGTCAGATTAAATCGCTTTAAATTTTAGTACTTCAACGTTTTTGAACAAGAGTGTAAATTTCTGTTTTGCTCTCTGGGCGCGGCAGTAGCGCTGTTGCATTGCAGAGGGGATGTGCAGAAGCCGTGTTTGGTTGAGCTCGATGGTGTAGGCAGAAACATGGTGACAGCACTAGCCTCTGCTCTCGCTACAGAGACTCGGCACGCTCAAGATAAACAGGTCAGTGACGACGCATCACACTCCTTTCCACTCTGGCATCCTGTAACTGAAAGTTAGCAAGAAACAGCCGTGGTGGCGAAGCGGACGCAGGTGCCAAAGGCCCTGAAACTCGCCGTAATTGTCAAAAGCGACAAAAAGGACTGACCCGCCAGGGACCCCCAGGGGAGGGCAGGACTCAAGAGCTACTGGGGAGGGAGAATCCATGACTGTACAAGATGATGACATGAATGTTTCTGACGGTGGCTGAAAGAAGCAGGCATGCAGACACTTCTCAACCAAAGCTAAAAAGACGAAGAAAAGAAATGTATTCACGGCCACTTGAAATATACAAACTCTGAAAGAACTGGGCAAGCTAGATCTGCTTCTGGAAAAACTGAAGGAACATACCATCAGATTTTCAAGCAGCATGCTTTATACTTTACATTTTTCAATCTTACTTTGGATATGGTGCTCACAAGCTTTCTCCAAGCTGGATTACTGACATTTGTTCATATTTTTCCTGATTTTTCCTGTCAAGATTGGAATGAAGTTCTGCTGGAGTTAAAAACTGAAATGTTTAACACAAAATAAACAGACTAGACTCATCACCATTTGGGGCTTTATTGTGTGATTGGAACAGTTGAGGAGGGGAGAGTGTTAGGAGAGCCGGGACAAAACCCTTGACGAAGGAAAAAACACCGGCGCAGCAATGAATTCGTTTCAAAAGAGTTATGTCCAAAGTGTCCAACTGAGTCTGCCGAAAGGAGTCCATCACCAAAATGACGGATCCGCTGATGCAGAGAAGACAATGTGTAGTGATCTGGCAGAAAGGAGTCCATCACCAAAATGACGGATCCGCTGATGCAGAGAAGACAATGTGTAGTGATCTGGCAGAAAGGAGTCCATCACCAATATGACGGATCCATTGATGCAGAGAAGACAATATGTAGTGATCTGGCAGAAAGGAGTCCATCACCAATATGACGGATCCGCTGATGCAGAGAAGACAATGTGTAGTGATCTGGCAGAAAGGAGTCCATCACCAATATGACGGATCCGCTGATGCAGAGAAGACAATGTGTAGTGATCTGGCAGAAAGGAGTCCATCACCAATATGACGGATCCGCTGATACAGAGAAGACAATGTGTAGTGATCTGGCAGAAAGGAGTACATCACCAAAATGACGGATCCGCTGATGCAGAGAAAACAATGTGTAGTGATCTGGCAGAAAGGAGTCCATCACCAATATGACGGATCCGCTGATACAGAGAAAACAATGTGTAGTGATCTGGCAGAAAGGAGTCCATCACCAATATGACGGATCCGCTGATACAGAGAAGACAATGTGTAGTGATCTGGCAGAAAGGAGTACATCACCAATATGACGGATCCGCTGATGCAGAGAAGACAATGTGTAGTGATCTGGCAGAAAGGAGTCCATCACCAATATGACGGATCCGCTGATGCAGAGAAAACAATGTGTAGTGATCTGGCAGAAAGGAGTCCATTAACCAATATGACGGATCCGCTATTGCAGAGAAAACAATGTGTAGTGATCTGGCAGAAAGGAGTCCATCACCAATATGACGGATCCGCTGATACAGAGAAGACAATGTGTAGTGATCTGGCAGAAAGGAGTCCATCACCAAAATGACGGATCCGCTGATGCAGAGAAGACAATGTGTAGTGATCTGGCAGAAAGGAGTACATCGAGTACCACAGCAGGGCCATTTTACCCAAAGGGTCAGCTAAAAAAACTTTCCCATTGCACCTGATTCTGAGACACAGTACGCCACTGTTGATCAACGGTTTCCAGGAGGTAGCCTAGAAAATGTCCTGCCTAAATACGATTCAGAGACGCCGGTAGACGACACCATTCATGAACAATTCAATCCACAAGGTGACTCCAATGTATCTCAGAAACAGGAGCAGTTAAGTCAACTTCTCTGAAATTACGTCATCTCCGTCTCTTTCTTACCCACTTGAGATCTTTCCTCCCTCCCTCCCTCCCTCTCTCCCCTTCTCTAACTGACGAGTGTGTGTATGTTTATCAGGTTAGCTGTTGACTACTACCATATAATAGTGTCTATCCGGGTAGGAAGAACTCGTACCCTTTATAGAAAAATCTACCTAGAAGAAGGAAAACTCCCATTTCAAAACCCCTAGTAAGGGCACGCTCCAACAAGTCCTAGAATGCAGGGGATGGATGGACCCAAGAGGCGCCCACAACAGTTTTGGAAGAAGCTTTTGTCTCCATGGTCGTGAGCAGATGATTCCAATGGGCACTACCTCGCACAGTAAGTCCACTGCCACTCCAGAAGGCAATGGCAAACCACTGGATTTTCTGCCAAACACAAAGAAACAGACTCGAATGTCAAAAGCAACCAAACTGACACGAGTGCCAAAGGTGGCGAAGCGGATGCAGGTGCCAAAGGTGGCAAAGTGGACGCAGATGCCAAAGGTGTCGAAGCAGACGCAGGTGACAAAGCAGGGTTCATACAGATTTCCAGACAAAAAATTTAAGGACTTTTTAAGCACTTTTTTTTAATTTAAGTACTTAGTTCAAGGATAACTCTAAGAAAAATAATTATGAAATTCTGACACGAATTAAATCATTCACTGTTACTCTTCAAAACTCACATTATGGATCCTCTGCAAGCATAGATTTCTTTAGGTATCTCAGCTGTTTATATCAGTATAGCCACAAATGTTTGTTTCTTACAATACAGCAGAGCAAATGTAGGATTCTCACTTATTGTGATGAATTGACAAAATGTTTGAAAATGTTTGCTGCACACAACAGATTCTCCAATCTTGCAGTTGACAAAAATGTTTGTTTGCCTGTTGTCCGTAAGGAATTTCAGTTCTTGTGATCAGTAGACACAAATACATGTATGTTTGAAGTCACTGATGGTAAAATGTCTCTATAACTAAAACTACAGGTCACAACACTGAGGGCATGCAGTGTGTTTTTCCACTTGATCCTGAAGATTGTTGAAAACCTTCCAGTTCACATTCGGCCCATCCATGGACAGCTGCACTAACTTGTTGTAACCCAGCTCTTTGATAAGTGGTTCAAGATGTCACAAATGTCAGTAGCTGCTGCATGTCCCATGAACTCTGATTGTAAGTAATGAGCATGAACTGTATCATTGACCCAGAAACAGATATGAATATCCATTTGCTTTTTCTGCAGTTCTTTGTTCAAACTTTCATCAAAGAGCAACACATATGCTGACTCACTTCTTATTTTCTGTTTCAACACAGACTGGAGGTAGGGAGCAATGCAGTGTAGTGATCTGGCAGATATGCAGTTTTTCTTTCTCCACATTGAAACTGTTTGGCAACAGCACTGTCCGGAAACATTCGCTGAAACAGATTTGAAATGCCTTCACACGAACGAAAGCTGTAATGACTTGTCACTACTTTTAAAATCCACAATAGTTCAGCTTTGATTGCCTGTTTTAGTACGGCTCGGGCTGTTCACTGACATCTGAGTTTGAGCAGAACAGTTGGTTGATGAACTGCAGGATGACGAACTGCTAGAAGTGATGGGATCGCTCGTTGTAGAATTTTTTGTAAAAAAAATTTGAAAGACGAACTGCAGGATTTGAAGCCTTCATCAGGTCGCAGTGTTTTTTCCCTTTTCCATGGGTATTTACAGCCGATTCTCCCATTGAACGAATGTCTATGGTCTTCTTACAAATGCGGCAAAAGGCCTTGCATCTGTCTCCACTTGGGTCTGCCTGCAGCCATTCTTTGTATTCGTCTTTTTCCAGCCAAACCACGTTAAACAAACACTTCCCCGGCATGTTGACTTCTCAATTTCAAAATGGTGGAACATTCTTTCACGTACGCGCATGCGCCATGAAGGCCCATAACTCTGCTGTTTTGACCTATAGCAGACGACGTATCGGTGAGATCGTCGATCTTAACTCCGACTCAGACTTTTTTTTTTCTTTTTTCAATTCAATTTCAACCTTTTTTTTTTAACTCAAGATTTTACACAAACTTTATTAAAAATCATAGGCAGTGACAAAACTTAAGGACTTTTTAAAGACCTTTCAGCAAAAGCCTGATTTTTAAGGACTTTTAAAGCCTTAAAAAGCATGCCCTCAAAATTCAGGACTTTTAAGGACTTTAAAGGACTGTGCGAACCCTGCAAAGGTGCCGAAGCAGACGCAGGTGCCAAAGGTGCCGAATCAGACGCAGGTGCCAAAGCAGACGCAGGTACCAAAGGTGCCGAAGCAGACGCAGGTGCCAAAGGTGGAAAAGCAGACGCAGGTGCCAAAGGTGCCGAAGCAGACGAAGGTGCCAAAGGTGGCAAAGCAGACGCAGGTGCCAAAGGTGCCGAAGCAGACGCAGGTGCCAAAGGTGGCAAAGCAGACGCAGGTACCAAACGTGCCGAAGCGGACGCAGGTGCTAAAGGTGCCGAAGAGGACGCAGGTGCCAAAGGCCCCTAAACTCGCCGTAATTGTCAAAAGCGACAAAAAGGACTGACCCGCCAGGGACCCCCAGGGGAGGGCAGGACTCAAGAGCTACTGGGGAGGGAGAATCCATGACTGTACAAGATGATGACATGAATGTTTCTGACGGTGGCTGAAAGAAGCAGGCATGCAGACACTTCTCAACCAAAGCTAAAAAGACGAAGAAAAGAAAATTAATGTATTCACGGCCACTTGAAATATACAAACTCTGAAAGAACTGGGCAAGCTAGATCTGCTTCTGGAAAAACTAAAGGAACATAACATCAGATTTTCAAGCAGTATGCTTTATACTTCACATTTTTCAATACTTACTTTGAACACACTGCTCACAAGTTTTTTCCAGGCTGGATTACTGACATTTGTTCCTGATTTTTCCTGTCAAGATTGGAATGAAGTTCTGCTGGAGTTAAAAACTGAAATGTTTAACACAAAATAAACAGACTAGACTCATCACCATTTGGGGCTTTATTGTGTGATTGGAACAGTTGAGGAGGGGAGAGTGTTAGGAGAGCCGGGACAAAACCCTTGACGAAGGAAAAAACACCAGCACAGCAATGAATTCGTTTCAAAAGAGTTATGTCCAAAGTGTCCAACTGAGTCTGCCGAAAGGAGTCCATCACCAAAATGACGGATCCGCTGATGCAGAGAAAACAATGTGTAGTGATCTGGCAGAAAGGAGTCCATCACCAAAATGAGGGATCCGCTGATGCAGAGAAAACAATGTGTAGTGATCTGGCAGAAAGGAGTCCATCACCAAAATGACGGATCCGCTGATGCAGAGAAGACAATGTGTAGTGATCTGGCAGAAAGGAGTCCATCACCAATATGACGGATCCGCTGATGCAGAGAAGACAATGTGTAGTGATCTGGCAGAAAGGAGTCCATCACCAATATGACGGATCCGCTGATGCAGAGAAGACAATGTGTAGTGATCTGGCAGAAAGGAGTCCATCACCAATATGACGGATCCGCTGATGCAGAGAAGACAATTTGTAGTGATCTGGCAGAAAGGAGTCCATCACCAATATGACGGATCCGCTGATGCAGAGAAGACAATTTGTAGTGATCTGGCAGAAAGGAGTCCATCACCAATATGACGGATCCGCTGATACAGAGAAAACAATGTGTAGTGATCTGGCAGAAAGGAGTCCATCACCAATATGACGGATCCGCTGATGCAGAGAAGACAATGGTAGTGATCTGGCAGAAAGGAGTCCATCACCAATATGACGGATCCGCTGATGCAGAGAAGACAATGTGTAGTGATCTGGCAGAAAGGAGTCCATCACCAAAATGACGGATCCGCTGATGCAGAGAAGACAATTTGTAGTGATCTGGCAGAAAGGAGTACATCGAGTGCCATGGCAGGGCCATTTTACCCAAAGGGTCAGCTAAAAAAACTTTCCCATTGCACCTGATTCTGAGACACAGTACGCCACTGTTGATCAACGGCTTCCAGGAGGTAGCCTAGAAAATGTCCTGCCTAAATACGATTCAGAGACGCCGGTAGACGACACCATTCATGAACAAATCAATCCACAAGGTGACTCCAATGTATCTGAGAAACTGGAGCAGCTAAGTCAACTTCTCTGAAATTACGTCATCTCCGTCTCTTTCTTACCCACTTGAGATTTTTCCTCCCTCCCTCTCTCCCCTTCTCTAACTGACGAGTGTGTGTATGTTTATCAGGTTAGCTGTTGGCTACTACCATATAATAGTGTTTATCCGGGTAGAAAGAACTCGTACCCTTTATAGAAAAATCTACCTAGAAGAAGGAAAACTCCCATTTCAAAACCCCTAGTAAGGGTACGCTCCAACAAGTCCTAGAATGCAGGGGATGGATGGACCCAAGAGGCGCCCACAACAGTTTTGGAAGAAGCTTTTGTCTTCATGGTCGTGAGCAGATGATTCCAATGGGCACTACCTCGCACAGTAAGTCCACTGCCACTCCAGAAGGCAATGGCAAACCACTGGATTTTCTGCCAAACACAAAGAAACAGACTCGAATGTCAAAAGCAACCAAACTGACGCGAGTGCCAAAGGTGGCGAAGCGGATGCAGGTGCCAAAGGTGGCAAAGTGGACGCAGGTGCCAAAGGTGGCGAAGCAGACACAGGTGCCAAAGGTGCCGAAGCAGACGCAGGTGCCAAAGCAGACGCAGGTACCAAAGGTGGCAAAGCAGACGCAGGTGCCAAAGGTGGCAAAGCAGACGCAGGTGCCAAAGGTGGCGAAGCAGACGCAGGTGCCAAAGGTGGCGAAGCAGACGCAGGTGCCAAAGGTGGCAAAGCAGACGCAGGTGCCAAAGGCCCCTAAACTCGCCGTAATTGTCAAAAGCGACAAAAAGGACTGACCCGCCAGGGACCCCCAGGGGAGGGAAGGACTCAAGAGCTACTGGGGAGGGAGAATCCATGACTGTACAAGATGATGACATGAATGTTTCTGACGGTGGCTGGAAGAAGCAGGCATGCAGACACTTCTCAACCAAAGCTAAAAAGACGAAGAAAAGAAATGTATTCATGGCCACTTGGAATATGCAAACTCTGAAAGAACTGGGCAAGCTAGATCTGCTTCTGGAAAAACTGAAGGAACATACCATCAGATTTTCAAGCAGCATGCTTTATACTTTACATTTTTCAATCTTACTTTGGATATGATGCTCACAAGCTTTCTCCAGGCTGGATTACTGACATTTGTTCATGTTTTTCCTGATTTTTCCTGTCAAGATTGGAATGAAGTTCTACTGGAGTTAAAACTGAAATGTTTAACAGAAAATAACCTGATCCTGAGACACAGTAAGCCACTGTTGATCAACAGCTTCCAGGAGGTAGCCTAGAAATTTTCCTGCCTAAATACGATTCAGAGACGCCGGTAGACGATACCATTCACAATTCAATCCACAAGGTGACTCCAATGTTTCTCACAAACCAGAGCAGCTAAGTCAACTTCTTTGACATGATGTGATCTTTGTCTCTTTCTTACCCACTCAAGACATCTCCTCCCTCCCTCCCTCTCTCTCTCTCCCTCTCTAACTGATGTGTGTGTGTATGTTTATCAGGTTAGCTGTTGGCTACTACCAGATGATAGTAATGGTACTACTTGTGTCTATCCAGGTAGGTAGAACTCGTACCCTTTTCAGGTAAATCTACCTAGGAGAAGGAAAACTCCCATTTCAAACCCCCTAGTAAGGGTACGCTCCAAAAAGTCCTGGAATGCAGAAGATGGATGGACCCAAGAGGCGCCCAGCACAGTTTTGGAAGTGGCTTTTGTCTCCATGGCCATGAGCAGATGATTCCAAGTGGAACAGCGGTCAGGATCCTGCACAGTAAGTTCACTGCCATTCCAGAAGGCAATGGCAAACCACTGGAGGAATTTCTGCCAAAAACTCTATGAAATGTCGCAAAAGGAAAGAAGGCAAAGATATAGAACTGACCCACCAGGGACCCCCAGGGGAGGGCAGGACTCAAGAGCTACTGGGAGGGAGAATCCATGACTGTACAAGACAGGTATGATGACAAGACGAATGTTTCTGATGGCGGCTGGAAGAAGCAGCCACGTAGACACTCCTCAAGCAAAGCTAAAAAGAAAAAGAAAAGAGATGTCATCATGGCAACTTGGAATATACAAGCTCTGAAAGAATTCACTTTCGGTCGGCCTCCGATGTCGGTAGGCCAGCTATTTTTATGCTCTGTGTGTTTAAGTGTTTATATTGTGTCAAGTGACCACCGTTTCATCCCATCGTCTGAGTGAGTACTTGATGTGACGTGCCCATCGTACAATTTATTACGCTAGTGATCGCCCCTGTTTTTCAAGCATTGTGAACGCGAAAACAAATTCGACAGTGGTGTTAAAGGCAGGCAAAATGGAGGAAACAACGCAGGCCACACTAGTGGAATCGGTGTCTGTGGCTGCTCGTGTTTGCCTCAATACGAAACGCTGCCAATGGCCTACCAAATTTGTGTTTGCAGTGTCAGGGAGAAGCAGTACCAGGGGAGCACAGTGTATTAGAGGACTGTGGCAAATTTATCCCCAAACTAAAGATTATAGAAACAAACTATTATTAGATGGTTTCATGTTCAGGGGTGCCCATATCAACTTGCTGGACAAAAATCCCTTTTTTAGTTAAGGACCAAATGGACAAACCCTAAACTAGACTGTGGATCAGTAGTATCCCCATCAGTGCTAGCAACAAAGACATTGAAACTGCCCTCACAAAAATCGGGATAGAGCTGCAATCCAACATCCAAAACGAACTAGCGAGAGACCCAGACGACCATTTCGAAACAGGTCGTAGATTTGTATATAAAATCACTGTGCCAAAAACACCTCTGCTTCCAACTTTGAAAGTTGGAATATTCCATGCTGAACTGTTCCACAAGGAACAAAAACAAAACTTAAATTGTAGCAAATGTCTGCAGGAAGGTCATAGAACCATGAACTGCCTGAATGACATTGTTTGTAAGGTTTGTTTGCAGCCTGGACACAAACAGACAGATTGTTCCTAGGATGTAACACAGCCCGTACCCAAGGTCATAGAACCATGAACTGCCTGAATGACATTGTTTGTAAGGTTTGTTTGCAGCCTGGACACAAACAGACAGATTGTTCCTAGGATGTAACACAGCTCATACCCAAGGTCATAGAACCATGAACTGCCTGAATGACATTGTTTGTAAGGTTTGTTTGCAGCCTGGACACAAACAGACAGATTGTTCCTAGGATGTAACACAGCCCGTACCCAAGGTCATAGAACCATGAACTGCCTGAATGACATTGTTTGTAAGGTTTGTTTGCAGCCTGGATACAAACAAATAGATTGTTCCTAGGATGTAACACAGCTCATACCCAAGGTCATAGAACCATGAACTGCCTGAATGACATTGTTTGTAAGGTTTGTTTGCAGCCTGGACACAAACAAACAGATTGTTCCTAGGATGTAACACAGCCCGTACCGGAGTGGGGAGAGGGAGAAACAGGGAACGCGCAGGCCAGCCTTAAGATTCAAAACTTTTCTGACAACTGTGATGGAAAACACAGAAAGCAGTATTCAGAATGGTGGCTGGCTCTCTGATTGGTTCCCAACAGAACGAGGAATTCGACAAGGATGCCCTCTTAGCCCCCTTCTTTTTGTCATGGAGGTGGAAATCCTTGCTATCGAATTCGCCATAATAAAGACACACAAAGAATCAAACTGAGACAATATGACAATGAAGATGATGCATAAAATATATCCAAAATCAAACAATTTGCAGATGATACAACTTTTAACTCTAAAAAACTGAAAACGACATACAGATGGCCACCAACATCATAGAACAATTTGAAGAATTATCAGGCTTAAAGCTAAATAAAAGTAAATCAGAAGGTATATGGCTAGGATCAAGAAAACGTGAAGCTGGAAAGGTTAATGACATACCCATGAAATCTGGTAAACTAAAACTGCAAGGCATATACACAGCAGACAAAGAAATATCTGAAATAGAAGATAACTGGAAACCCAATATAGAGAAAATGATCAGAATTATAAAAAGATGGGAACACAGAAACCCTTCACTGTATGGAAAAATTGTTCTCTTGTAAACAATTCTATTTTCACTGTTCTCACACGTGTTACATGTAGTGTTGATAAAGGCCAATACGCTGAACTACATAAATACACTAATGTATAAGTTCAATGATACATATCGAACACCAGCAACAAATGTTTCTAGTAAAATGGGCAGCCAAACTCCTTTCACAAAACGCAGAGAAGAGAATTTGTAGTGATCTGGCAGAAAGGAGTACATCGAGTGCCATGGCAGAGCCATTTTACCCAAAGGGTCAGCTAAAAAACTTTCCCCTTGCACCTGATTCTGAGACACAGTAAGCTACTGTTGATCAATGGCTTCCAGGAGGTAGCCTAGAAAATTTCCTGCTTAAATACGATTCACAGACACCCGTAGACGACACCATTCACGAACAATTTAATCCATAAGGTGACTCCAGTGTTTCTCAGAAACCGGAGCAGCTAAGTCAACTTCTCTGACATTACATCATCTCTGTATCTTTCTTACCCACTCGAGACATCTCCTCCCTCCCTCTCTCTCTCCCTCTCTAACTGATGAGTGTGTGTATGTTTTATCAGGTTAGCTGTTGGCTACTACCAGATGATAGTAATGGTACTACCTGTGTCTATCCAGGTAGGTAGAACTCGTACCCTTTTCAGGGAAATCTACCTAGGAGAAGGAAAACTCCAATTTCAAAACCCCCTAGGAAGGGTACGCTCCAAGAAGTCCTGGAATGCAGGGGATGGATGAATCCATGACTGTACAAGACAGGTATGATGACAAGACGAATGTTTCCGATGGCGACAGGAAGACGCAGGCATGTAGACACTCCTCAAGCAGAGCAAAAAAGAAGAAGAAAAGAGATGTCATCATTGCCACTTGGAATATACAAGCTCTGAAAGAATTGGGCAAGCCGGATCTGCTTCTGGAAAAACTGAAGGAACATAACATCAGTGCAACAGGACTGATTGAGACCAGGTGGAGTAAAGATGGCATCTTTTCCAGAGGAGACCACACTATCATCCATTAGTGGAAATGAAAAGCAGGGCTTAAAACTTAAATGGAGTTGTAATTGTTTTAGACAAGCCACATGTAAGTAGTCAGTGCAGAGTGATAAGAATACCTTCATGTCTTTTCACTGATACATTTTTTTAAAAATAAAAGTAATTACTTTTTCTTCGTTTGACACTCTTGAAAATAGTCTTTTCTTCACAAAAATGAAATTCTGAAAGTTAAAATCAAGATGGTACAA
>JAPXFY010005812.1:0-14094 GCA_030674185.1 Monoplex corrugatus
AGGGGTTTATGTTATATGTATGACGTATATTATGCCAGAGTATAAATGTTCACAGTAATGTTATTCCAGAAATATATCTCTGCTAACGAGACAATTTGTCATGATTTTATCATACCTGAAGATGAAGTGTGTGTGTTGTGTGTGTGGTGTGTGTGTGTGGTGTGTGGGTGTGTGTGTGTGTGTGTGTGTGTGTGTGTTGTGTGTGTGGTGAACGAAATAAAAATCTCTCCTCACTGATCTATTTTTTGAGTTATAAAATGTTATTCCACTTTGCTTGTTAGACAGCCAACGTCAACTACTTTATTGGTACACATGTACTGAGCTTGTGTGAGCATTCACACAAACATCTCTGGAGACAATGGACGATTCTTTATTGCTAACTCTTTTAACAAACATGCACAAGGCTCAAGAACGTAAAACAATACATGTATATGTGCAAGATGGCGTCTACCTCGTTCTGGACGAGGTCCAAATGATCTCCAAGTTACAGCACTTTATGGTTTGATCCTAGGTGGAGGAAAAAAAAAAAGTGCGAACAGCAAAGGGACACTCAGGAGTCATGACTTTGAAAGAAGCTCAGTTCCCCACATAGAGTGTAATTATTTTTAGGGGCGGAAACACTTGCATGAAGATGGTTTCTCATCTGAGGGCCTCGTGCTGTCCAGCTTTCACCAGAGTTTATTGCTATTTTCCTTAAAACATAGTGTAATACAATACAATACTGTGAATATCAGTCACCACTTTCCTGAATATTTTCTTTGAAACAGTCAGAAACTGAAACCAGTTTCCCCACAAAAATTCATACCTTTTACTTAAACATTTAACTTCAACATGTAACATTACAAATTTTTGAAAATTATTTTTGCTCTCCCTCACATTATTGTTTAGGCTGTGCCAACACATTCATGACCAAAAAACTTCTTTATACTAAAATCAAAAATTAGATTATAATATCGATTTATTGATAAACGTGGGCATGGGTAACATCCTGAGCTTGATGTTTTTAACGTGAACTGTGAATTTTTTTATCTAAGTATTTTATATCTGTATATACGTTCCACCAAATTTTGGCTGTAAACACAATTTTTAAATAACTCCACAAAACTGTCATACTGAATAATCCGGCTACAGCTGTAATACTTGACTGGAAAATAAAATCTGCACACAGGTCTGTTTTGTATCCAAAATTCAAAAATTGACGATATGCTTTTGACGCGTAAATCCACAGAATCCAACAGAATCTTGATGAATTGAACGAAGACAATAATCCAAAAAAATAAATTTGAATCCACAAGGACGTAAAACTACACCAAACTCTTGATTAACTAGAAAACACAACATATGATGTATCATAATGAAACGCAAAATTAAACCCCTGTGCATGACACAAAAACAGCTATGGACTACACTGAGTCAAGGCAAATAAAGAAAATGGCACTTGGCTTCAGACTCCACTGCTGAGGTCCCTAAAAGAACATAAAAAAACAGTTTAGAAGACAAAAATTATTGTCAATTTTATTCGTTTATTTTGTGAAATGTGCATAAGGGGAACTGTCAAGAAATTAAGTTTCCCTGTGAAAATTTTGGTTTTCTGTGGTTTCCACGACTTCCTCATAAATTATAGATAATTTTTTGTAACGGCACTCTTTTCTGAAACTCATTTTAAACCTTGCTGCGCATTCCATATAACCAGACTTTTTTAGTGGAGCACGGAGAACCCAAGCTGTAAGGCCAGCTGACCACCACTTCTGCTTTGTTTTCTTAGTCCGCAACTTTTGTGGGTGTTTTTGTGTTTCCATAAGCTAGTTTAGTGATATGACGTTATTGGATCTTTAACGTGCAAAAATCGATGTTCCTTACTGGCAGGTCCTGCACTCATTTATCTGGGATTTCGAAAAAAATCTCCACCCTTTATCTACGAGCCAGAGATTGTCTGAGTATATAAAACCCATGACCTTCTGATCAGAAGCCTGACGTTTACTTACTTTGACTATTGCACCTATTACAAATGGTCACATCCAGGGATGTAGTTTCATACGGGGTTGTGGTTCTCTGGAGCCGCCAGGCATATTTCGCAAGAAGTGCCCTCAGAGGACACGCTTTCTCCTAGGAGAACCAAATTCTTTGGGGCCGCAACGCTTTCCGTACAAGAGGCATCATCAAAGAATTCGTTTTTCTCTAGCTGTAGGGTTACTGGCGTTTCTGTCAATCAAGATTCCACCTGCAGTGGGCGAATTCATTTTATTATCCAAAGTATACAATACAGTCCAGGTCCCCGACAGATGGGGAAGTAGAATTATTTTTTTTTTTCAAAAACCACCCAGGAATGAGCTCTCAATACAGTCTTCTGACAGTGTGCCAAAAATGAATCTGAGGAAAAAAAATCACATGGTTAGATTCTGATGAAATAGACTTCTACGGATGTGAGGCGTGGACAGTCAACAAGCAAAGCCAGAACATGATTGAGGCAAACCGAGATGTGGTTTTCTAAGAAGAATGTTGAGGAGTTCCCATGGACAGCAAAAGAAAAACAAACGGAGAACAGTCTCGATGGAGGCAGACACCAAGTAGATCATATTCATTAAAGGAAGATTAGGAAAAGAACAGGCAACCATTTATAGGCCATTTATTTAGAGGAAGGGGGGATTTGGAGCACCTGGTCACAACGGGAAAGCTGGAGGGAAAGAGAGCACCAGGTTACAACCCAGGGAGAAAAAATGCTAGACGGACCCTTGCAGAGTTGGCTGAAGACGAGGAGGGTGGGAGGAGATGCTTGGGGCAACAAGAGATAGAGACAGATGGAAGTCCATGATCGCCAACGCCATGGGGCAGGGCACCTGTATGATGTTGATGATGAGACTTCCCTTTAGGGAAGGGGTGAGTGGGGCAGGTGATTCCACACACTATTTCCACTGCAAGCAGTTGACAAAAAAAACAAAAAAAAAAAAAAAAAAAAAAACGAATTGCACACAACACCCATGAGAAACACAAACGCCCTTTGATATTCAATTCATCAAATGATGTTCACAATGAAAAGAAAAAAAAAACCCGCCAGAAACTCCAGCTCATCAACAATTCCAACTCGCGACGACAATTCATTTTCTTCTTAATTTTCCAGTCGTACTTCATTTTTTTTCGTAATTTCATCCATAATTCCATTATAATTCAGTCATCACAGTTTCCATCCACAAATTTATTCATAAAATTCATCCAGCGTGATGCTTGCTGCCTTTAACAAATTACGTTGAAGACGTTTTTAATGCCCTAACTGTTGTTGTGTGTTGTCACGTTGCATATATTGCCTTGTATTATACAAAATTTATCCAGTGACGTCAGAGGTTATCTTCGACTACTGATAACCATGTAACCCAGTATCAACTTTTCGCATGGTGGGGAGTAATCTTTTTTCTGGTCCCTACATGGCCATTACCAAACGTAGTTTTTCTTTTGGAAATGGGCCATGACAATGCGTTTGTGCAATTTTCTCTGAACGCTTTTTATGTTGGCAATGGAGCAGCAAGCAGCAGTGAGCAGGTTAGGTTCAGCTAAACTCAGAATGATACAAAATACCTCATCTGAAAGCCTTTGTGGATTACACAGCGGTTGCTTTCCACAGAGGTCCCCAAAGTACGTAACTGAGGAATAGCAATGCACTTTTAGCAATGATTACGAATACAAAACAACTAGTACACGATCACGGGTTTGTTTTTAACAGAACAGGGACGTATGGCATACACAACGACTGATACGTTACAAACACAACTACACACCCACAATGCTAGAGTAAACGACGGGGGTACCTCACACAGACAACGACAATGGAACTGGAAACCCAGATAAACCCACCACTGGACTGGATCGCCCTTCCCACTTTCGACCCAGGTGTAGAAGGACCAAGGAACAGCAACGACAACATGACCGGGGAAGACAGGACAGCACAGCAAAGAATCGGTGACTGACTACGTGATAAGAGCAGAGGACTGCTGCTGCAAGCTGTTAAGGAATGCTGGTGGAAAAACAGTTTAACGGACAGCTTGCTTCATTGCAGTGGTGTTGAAAATGCATCCTCCCTGAACAGTTATCAGTCATTTTGTTTGCAGTTGTTCACTCAGAGTGACAAAAAACATACTTTCAGTGAATTCAAAGTGTCTTTACGAAGTTTCGAAGACACAGAACGTTACTTCCAGGTCCTTCAACCAGTGGTGATTTCTGTTCTGGAAAATCTGTGTACACCATCAACTTCCTTGCCGTGTTGCCTCAACTTCAAGACATCCAATGTTGGAAGTGGAAAGGAAATCCACTTGCTTTCAAATGTGGGGACACTTGCTCCATATTGCAAGAAACTGTGCGAAAGCCAAGAGAAGGTTATGGTGTAGTTTTTTTGTCGCAAAAAACACACACAGTGACAAAACATGCAGAAACAAGAGTAAAAAACAGCACAGATAAAGTAAGTGAACTTACTCATGGGAATCATTCTGAACACTCGTTTGCTTTTTAAGGCAAATGTTGGTAGCAATGTGTGTATGAAAGAAAAGACATGTTTGTTGGCTGACTGTGGGGCAACTACAACATATAATAAATGATAAATGATGAGTCCAAATTCAGCAAATTTGGATGACGTTTTCAGGACCCGAAAAAAACATTTTTTTGAATTGGCCCAATGGGGAGAGAAGTAAACAATGTTTGCTATGGAAAAGGGGGATGTTGATGTGACTATTGTTGGACTCTAATGGTAGACATGGTGAAAAGCATCTTTGAAAAAATGCTTTGTATTGTTCCTTCATACCCTCAAGAACATTTTCTCAGTGCATGCTGCAACTGAAAAAGGGGCTAGTATTTCATATTCAAGCCGGATTCTGGCTGAGCTTATGTACAAGACAGTACCAAGTTCAAGAATTGAAAATGTGTGGCCAGGACTTATATTACCTCAACGCATGTGACCACAAAACACTAAAGACTTATGCTAATGATATCATTGACAGTGTGAATTATGCATGTGATTTGAAGGGGTGGCATGAAATTTTAGGTCATTTGTTAACTATGATTGAATGTGATTGAAGTTTGAAAAAAGTGGTTGATGGTATGGAAGTTGTTGTATAAAAAAGAAACCTGATGATTGCAAATGTGTGCATGTTGGGTAAAATGACAAATGACAGGAACAAAAAAAAACCACGTGTACGGTTTCAACTGTTCCACTTCAGTTGGGTCCCATACAGACCTTGCTGGTCCCAATTACTCCTATTTCAAAGGAAGGTTTTCAGTTTATGCCCATATCTTTTCACAGATGATTAGTCCAGGGGTTATGTTTTTTTTGTATCTGGTGTAATTTCCCAAGATTCTTGAAAAAATCTACAGATACAAGTTGTGAACTTCTTCGTATCAATGAGAGAGAGTGTGAGTGTGGAATGAAAGAAAAGAAACACAGACTATGCCTTTGCTTGGATGATGAATTATGATATGATGTTGAAAAACGTAAATGTCATGATTGAAAATGTACATGAAGATGAAGGAAAATCAGAATGCAGGACAGAAAATGTTGCTAAAAGAGCGGTCAGAGTGCATGTCTGTTAAAAAAACATATCATGTGCTGGACAAAGTTCAAGATATCCCCAAAGAGAAAAGAAAACCTCCAGCATATCTTGCTGATTATGAAAACAAATCTGGAGGGAGATGATCAGATAATGAAACACATTGACTATTCTTACAAAAAGTTTCTACATTCCCCCAAAGTTACAAAGAAGCATTCAGGAGCCTGATTTAATTTTTGGAAAGAAGCCGGATGGAAGGGATGTATTCTCTGAAAGAAAATGATAAAATTACTTTTGACCATCTTCCTGAAGGTGAAAAGCAGTGGTGGGAAACGTTTGGGTGTTTACCATTAAAGGAAGAAATTTTCCGGTGGTTCCAAAAAACTTACAAAAGGGGTAGATTATTATTATTATTATTATTATTAATGAACATTTTGTTTCGCCTAATCAAATTAATGCCCTAGGGCGTTTACAATGGCAAAACATATTAAACCGAATCACAAGCCACACAACACCCACAGAAGCAACACACACAACACACCAAACACACACACACATGACATGAAAATACAATGACACATTGACACTAAGACACTATAATGTCACCATTACATTACAATGGGGGGAAGGGGGGAGGATTAACCAGTTTTGGGAAAACAGGTAAGTTTTTGAGGGAGCGTTTGAATTGTGGACAGAGAGGGTGAGCAAAAAGCATATGTAGCATAAATGGTTACAGTCAGACGAAGGGTGTTAGATTACATTGAAACGTTTGCCACCTACTGCAAGTATGACATCGATACGTACTTTTGATGCAACTTGCCGCTCAGCATGACCTGGTTTTACATCATGATGGATGTGAAAAAACATGCATATCTCAATTGCTCCAATCGATTGAAAATTTATACATGTATTTGGAGCAAGCTGAAGGTTTTTGATGTCAAAATTAAGATGAAGGTTCCAGACTTGTGGTACAAAATTAAAACAAGTCACTGTAATGGAGTGAAACAATCAGGCAGAAAACTGGAACAATCTGCTACACAGCTATTTGGTTCAGACTCATTTTTGTCCAAAGTCCCAGTGATCACAGTATATACACAAAACATTGTGATGATGAATTAACTATCATTTGCTGGTCTGGGTAGATTATTTGATTGTCGCTGCAAACAATGAAGCGTTTGTTGTGCAGAACTAAACAAATTCTGAAAGACAGATTTTAAAATGAAAGATTTGGGAAAGTTTTCCTATTTCTTGGGTATTGATTTTGAAACAAAGGTGATGGTTATGTCATGATGAATCAGAAAAAGGTAACACAAAGAAGTTGCTTGAAAGATTTTGGGATGACTGATTGTAAACCCAGATGTACTCCATGTGGAACAAAAGATTTGAATGTACTGATGATGATCCAGTTTGATTCCTAGAATAAATACCGTGAGGCTGTTGGCAGTTTGATTTATCTGACATCATGTACTAGACCAGATATGTGTTGGATCATTACAAAATTGTCACAACTATCTGTCCAAAACCACAGCAGGCTCATTGGACAGCAGTCAAACATGTATTGAGATACCTGAAAGGAACTTCAAATTATGAGTTGGTGTTACAGAAAGTCTGCTGAAAATGGTTTGACCCTGACAGGCTATTAGTGATGGCTGACTGGGCCTCGGTCAATAGATGACAGGTGTACTACTTCAGGCTATTTTTTCAGTCTGACAAAAAAAAGGACCTTTGATTTTCTTTGAATCAAAAAAAAGCAACCTACTGTAGCTTTTGTCGTCATGTGAGGCTGAGTACATAGCCCGAGCTAGCTGCTGTAACAAGAAGGTCTATATCTCCCACTACCTATTGAATGAGATTGACATCGGGTGTCAATATGAATCTGTTTCTGATAGTCAAGGCACGATGGCCCTGGCAAACAATCCTGGTCAACAGACAAAAGATCGAAAACATATCGATACCCGATTATCACTTCATTCTTACAAAATTGAACAAGGGCAGAATAGTTATTAAATACTGTCCAACACAAAAATGTTAGCTGATTTAATGACAAAGCCCTGCTACTAAATTCCAGTTGCAGAAGTTTAAGAAGTGTTATTTGTGGAAGGTGAATCTATTCATTACCTGTTGTTTGCAGAATGTATGTGTGAATGTATGTATCCCTAGATTATCACAGAGACTTGATTTATAGGGAAATTTGAATTGATATATTGACAAAAATGATATAGTTGATGACATTAAGAAATGTAAAGTGTGTGTGTGTGTTGGAAAGCCACTTGGTCACTTGTGAAAGGATTGTATGAATGGTAAAAGTAATGGTTAATCTCATTAGGTGACAAAGATAAGATTATTTTCTTTGACAGGAACCTATTTCATGTAAAACTGGCATTACTGTTGCGATCAAGTGGGGGGTGTTGGAATTGTGATCTAACAATGATGCTGATTGGATGTTTTACTTTAGTTCAGAGTTTAAGGTCGTTTTGATGAATAACAAGGGAGATCACTTTGGTTTTCCTAAAAGTTCGGTGAATCCCAACCAACGTTTTGTCGTCTGCTGTTGTTTGATGTGAGCGATATAACTTTCCCCCCCCTCCATCATGAGTAGAGGTATCAACTCAACAGCGCTCTTCCAGACATGGACAACATCAGGTCTGTGCACACTAAGACACCGACGTCTTCCTTTCGTCAATATTCTAGGACACTACAGCCAACTACAGCTCTGGCCTTCTGTCAGACTGAGACCGACGAAAAAACAAAGGACACACACATCAACATCGTGACAACACGCCAAGTGATAAGTCCCTCACAGTTTGACGGAGTATCTTTCGAAAAATATAACCCCCCTAGAGCTGAACTGACATTTCGCCAACAGATTTGACACAAGATTCACATGGTACCACTAGAAACGCATGAAACACGCAAAGGTAACTCCAAGACAATATCTGTTAGGTGTCCACACACACACAAACAGAACATATACAAACACCACCTACATACAAACACACAGACACACTCATCCACACACGCCCCACATCCACACGCCCGCCGACGCATATATACAATAGGCCTGAATTCGCCACGTAGATTTTGGAGGCAATGGCATGTGACATGAATTGGAGCGGTCTGCACGAGTTGAAATTTACGATATGCAAACAGTGTGTCAGCTGTTTTTACTAACCTACAAAAATAAGGAAAGATTCAGACCGAGTCCAACACCATGTGCGTCTGTGTGACAATAACCCTCCACTTAAAGATTTAAACTCCACGTTTGAATACAAATCCATCTACGTTCACCGGATGCATATTCTATAGACAGCTTCCCTATGTGTCTAAGATTTTCACAACAAATTAGCTTCAAAATCTTAACACAGATTTACAAGAAATCGAAAGATTTCCGTCTCTTCTCGTCGCCTAGGCAAAGAGTTGACATCGTCTGATACCTGGATGATAGCTATTTACAAACTGATTCAGACACAGTCCTAAAAGACAAACAAAACATATCATAGACTTTTTCCAGCGACTAGGCTTTCATCCTACACTCAGACAAATCAGCCCTTACACCAACACAGACTTAATGTTTTCATCTTCTCCTGTACACAATATGTATAGTCATTACTCTTACAGAAGAGACAAAATAACACATACAGCAGAGCCACAACAACCTGGTGTTGCCCAAACACAGGTACAATAGTACCTAGTTCACTTGGTTAGGGCACCGACCCTTGGATGGGTCACATTCTTTATTACGTGTGGCTGGTGGTTCTTTTGATAGACGTATGGACGCTAGATTGATATGTCGAGTTCAATCCCAGTTTTACAGCATTAGAAAATTCACCTGTTCGCTGGTAGGATCTCAGGACCCGGCCAGCTCCTGGGTTTTTATTATGCAGGCTTAAGGCTTGTGCCATTTTTCACCATCACATGGCACCTGTGACGTTCAGTGCATATGGAATTCGTTCCAAGCGTGAAGGTGTCATCTTGAGAAACTGAAACTGAAAGTGTTTCGCTTGCCCTTCCTAATGATTTTTACCGTTCTGATGATGTCAGCTTTATCTTTCAAAAGTCGTCTCCATCCCCCACCCCCCTCTCCCACCACTTCACCTTTCACGACCTTGCAAAGTGCATATAGTTTTGTGCAAAGCTCTGGAAGTTCTGCAAGATAGTTGTTGGCAGATTTGGGTGGAATGGATGAGGAAATAAGGAATTCTCCGATTGTGATGAATCTTGACTGAACACCGTACAAACCAAAACTCCATATCCACAGGACCCCTTCTCTCCATAGGTCATTTCTTTTTGTCACAATGAATTTGCGATGTGAAACTTCGGGCTGCTAATCCCTGTTGATATTATATATTATTATATATATTATATATATTTATATATATATATAATTTATATAATATATATATAATTATTATATTACATATAAATGATATATACAGGAGGGTGCAAAGTAGGTATACAGTAAGTATCACATCACTATTATGCTTAATTCCGCTCTCGATTAGAGGTGAGGTGTGTGAATACCGACGGCAAGCAGTTTCGAGTATCTGAGGGATTAAGGCTGTGCTTGTTGTTACATGTATATGCAATATTCATTTGTTTGTATAATAAATTCATTGAGTATTGTACGTGTTTTCTTTTTTTCATAACTGTATACCTACTTTTGCACCCCCCTGTATATATGTGTGTGTGTGGTGTGTGTGTGTGTGTGTGTGTGTGTATGTTTGTGTGTGTGTATGTGTGTGGTGTGTGTTGTGTGTGTGTGTGTGTGTGTGTGGTGTGTGTGTTGTGTTGTGGTGTGGTGGCCGAGGGGGGGGGAGAGAGGATGGGACCTATAAAAACATTGAACTGACACCACCAGAAAGATTAGAGCACTACGACTGACAGCAAAACATTGCAGGTTGTTTATGTTGCGAGCTGCAAATCACACTCGAGGACAATAGGCCCAGGTTTAATGTCACGACCCCCTGCGTTTTCAGAATTGGCGTTGTAACAAACCTTATTAAAGTGACAACGAAAAGGCAAGCCTTTTAAGATAGATAAACAATGATAAAACCCAGTAGTTAGCCCAGTTACAGGACACTCCAATTGACCTCAATACAAAAAAAAAATATTTTTTATCTATCTGACTTCTTTTTTACGGATGCATTGTTATCATTGTTTTTGTACAGTGTGCACATTCCCATTCTTCAGCAGGCACGTATATGCTGTAGTGTCTTCATGTTTCCATAAGCCACCACACAATGGCTTGACTCACCAGGATCTTTATCGTGCATTAACTGACATTCTGCGTGCGTGCGTGAAGGGGGGTGGAGGGCACCCACCAGGTCTGCATATTATGCTGACCTGGTAAACTTGAAAAATCTCCAACCTATAGTAGGTATCAAGGCAGGATGTAAACTCAGGACTTTTAAGTCTGATGTTTCCCCTTTCATGCACGTCCAGCTTTACTTGACAGTGACGTAAAAGATTCACATCAGTAGTTTAATCCAGTTCAGTTCAGTTCAATTCAATAAAAACTTCTTCCCAAATTTTCTTTTTTACATATACTAATTTTTAACAAAAACGCATAGACAAACACTATTCGTAAAAGCAGAATAATGTGCACACAAAGATTTAGAACTCAAAAACGCATGCGATACTTCCACATCTTCAGCAATGGGTTCTATGTGCATGCACAATTGCCACTGTCAACAATGCATAGGTTAAGTTCCTAAATATACGTAGGTAGGCCATAGAGAAAGCACGAAAAATATAGACAAATAAGCAGTCATAGCAAACTTCATCTCAAACTCGGGACAAATATAGGAACCAATTTTCTCCACAGCTGTACAAGTTCTACCCTCACTTTAGCATTACATTCTTTTGTCTGGTAGTTTGTGGTAAGTATATCTTGTTTAAGGAAACGATGCTGAGTAGATTTTTTCAAGTTTGCATTTATAAATGTTAATGTTTCTAGAACGATAATTAAATCATATATTTGATCTGTTTCCATTATTTTCGTCAGCACCAAAAAGAAATCCGTTTTCATGGATCTGGTGTTTGCACAAGTGAACACATTTTTGGCCTCAACAGTTCTTCCATCTATTTCCAGAATTGTTTGACTTTGTAACAAGTTTTTTTTGTACAGTGGGCATTTGTGGCAGATACTGCTTTCCTTGTTCTAAAATATGATGTTCGTAAATAATGATTTCAGAGAGACTTGCCAGAATATCTGAATTTATGGACGTGCTAAAAAGGAGACAGAGTCTTTTTGTTTATTGCATTTATTATACATGATATTTTGTCTTATAAACGAATGTTTATGTTGAGTTGTTTAATGATATGAGAACTGTACATTTAATTTTATACTACGAACTCATGGCTAAATGACCTGTAGATATTTTCTGTTACAGAATATTGACCAAAGGCGGTTCATTCTTGATGGAAAGACGAGATACTTAAAACTTGAGATAATCTATGTAACAGCTTTGAATGAAGAGTATGTGTGTGTGTGATGTGTGTGTGTGTGTGTGTGTGTGTGTGTGTGCGTGCGTGTGTGGTGTGTGTGTGTGTGTTGGTGTGTGGTGTGTGTGTGTGTGTGTGTGTGTGGTTTTTCTCTGTCGTACTAAATTTGGTCAAATTTCTCTAGCCATTAAGACCAACAAAATTTGGAAAGTGTAATCATCTGTTGTTAAAATATCATAGCATAGTCGTGCTTCTTTTTGCATGGAGTAAAATGTTTTGAGTACAACAGGAATATACCCATGTGCACATATTAATTGGTATGTTCAGTTTTGATTCTGGTGTATTTATCAACCTGATACTTTACAACCCATTATAGGGAAGAAAATTCCACATATTTATCTTTTCTACTGAAGTCAATGTGTGTCATTAAATGATCCATTGTCTTTTTAAAAAATGTCCAATACGTTTAAATCACCTTTTCATCCAATCAGCAAATCTTATCATATCACTTCCACTGTTGATTTCTCTTTATGCACAACTGGTTCTGTATGTATGTCTGCTTGTAATTATCATTTTCGTATTTCTTCACAAATCACTATATGTTTTATTAATGCTTTCCAGATTAAGTTATTATTAGTTTTATGTTATCTCATAGCTGGAACCATATTTTGTTTAGTTTTAATAATGAAATAAAACGTGGAGTTCATATAAAAAAATTTCCCATTTGTGTTCTGTAGTTTTAAACTTTCTCAACCAGGCCACTTTTTACGGTTGTGATATTGTTTTTTATATCTGGTATTGTTTTAAAGCTCCATTTTTACACTTTTAGTCGTCTTTCTGTTGATTCTATCTTTGCTTGTCTTTTCAGACAATCGAAAAACACATTTTCTAAATGTTACTCACCAATTCATTGGGAAGGGGTGGGGGGGGGGGGGGGGGGGATCTAGAGCAAAAAATCCAAAAGTGAATTTAGTACGGATAAGACAAGATATTTTTAATACTACAACAACTGTTCCAAGAGATGTTATACTTCTTTACACCTGGATTGTTAAACAAAACTCTTGCATCTGATAATTTTCTTAATAACTTAAGGTTTCTTGTTCCATTTTTATGTTATTTTGTAAAACTACACACAAAGAATATTAAATTCCCTATAACACTTGATTTTATCCACATAGAAATTCGTTTGTACAATCACAGGCTCGTATTACACACAAACCACAGATTTATTACGTAACATCATAGGTGAACTAAAAACTAATCAAATCAGATTCAACCCATAAATGTCCATGGACCCCACAATTAAATCATAAAATATCACTACTTAATGCATTATACTCCTGTAGACAAGACCAAAAAACACTCAAACGCAAACAATATAACAAGAACAATCGTATTTACCGATTCTTACACATAAAAACCATTTACATATAGATGCAAAATATCACTAGATTTCACTCCCTATCACAGACAAGCAACATTTATAGGACATTTTTATGAGGAAAGGGAATTAGAGCACCTGGTCACAACAAACAGGAAAGCTGGATGAGAAAACAGAACACCAGGTGGACCCAGGGAGAAAAATATTTGTACGGACTTGCGAGGGTGGCATTGGACAGAGAGGGTGGAAGGGTGTACTTGCAGAGTGACAAGGGATAGATTGAATGGAGGGCCATGATCGCCAACGCCATGCGACATGGGCCCATAATGATGATGATGATTTATCTGCTGTCTGGTGTGAGATGACCGTTCCCAGATATTTGAATGCATCATTTAACCGTCTCAATGTTTGTACCATTTACGTTTATATTGCATGAAGGTGGTTTTATAGTTTGTTTTTTTTGTTGTTGTTTTGTTTGGTGGTGTTTTTTTTGTTTTTTTTTACTGATTACCGTGACTTCAGTCTTCTTGCTATTTAGCTCCATCCCTTTATTTTTGTTTTTCTATTTTTTATTATATTCACAAAGATATTCTAGGTCCTTTCACTTTCTGCAATTAGCACGGTGTCCAGGGCATTCTACTAGGTTCCTTCATGATGGTTTCGCTCTAAAGTGAAAAAACAAAGCTGGGGTTGACCCTAAAAAAATCCCTGCCTAAAAAAACCCCCCCTTTTGATATTTTT